>CH002814.1:318974-338250 GCA_000149265.1 Ciona savignyi | reverse complement strand
GAAGTAAAATTATGTCAGTGTGGGTAAGTAAAGAAATGTCAATCATATGTTTCTTATCAAATCGTGAATAAAGTAAATCACGAAAAATCATATAAACGGTGCCTGTCGAATGGTGTTTAGAGCAAATTAAGAGAACTCGAAACGTCATTCATATGATAATTAACATGTGGTGTATCTTAAATCACTCTGTAGATTCGGAGAATTATACATCAATATTGCTTGCTCTCCGGCATTGGGCTTACCTGGGTGGATCGTTAAATAAATAATTATTCCCATTGTAACTCATAAAAAAGCAAAGCGTATAATACACACTACAAAATCGCTGCGTTGTGTTTGAAGATTACGATTGTGAAATAATTGTAGAGTTGTGACTGTAAAAGCCCCTATTTCGATTACATATATGATGTCTATGTAATCTCTTGGATGTAAGCGTATCAAATATGGTCTCATTTATTCTTCAGCTGAAAAGTGTTCGGTACTTAATTAACAAACTGAAAGTTCTAAATATTGCTAGCATGCAATAAGTAACAAGGCAACAATAATCCCTTTGCGTTTACCACAATATATATAATACATGAATATCGTATCATTAATCTACCTCTGTGTAACTGGGCAGTGTCAAGGCTGTAGGTGACGTCATGACCGACGATGACATACCAGTTGGTGCCATGGTGATGGGTGACGACATACTTGTAGCAGGTTGGCTCATCTAAAATGTTTTTATCGTTTTACAAAATATTTTTAAATGTTTTTCCATTAAGTATTCCAGTACGTATAAAGCGAAAATATATATTTTAGGAAACAAACCCGCTATATAGTTGAACTAGTTTTATTACCATCATGTTAGCTTGGTTGGAGTATATTGGTGTTTGGTTGTTTTGATACAGAACTGTTTGAACTGCTGGGAATGTCGTGTTAATTGCCATCCCTGTATTTGAAAATATGTAGCGTCATCAAGAAAAATCCTACCGATTAGCTTGGTTGATTACTGTGTCGCCTTTTAGCCGAAGGCTTGCAGCTTCGAAACTATTCGCTAACTAATCGGTTGAGCCCGTGGTCAGGAATCATAGCGGACATTGCCTGAACCCAGTGAATTAAAGTTATCTGACGAGTTTCCAAGTAAGGTTTAGTTTACTGATTAGATATAAATCGGATACAACAAGAAAGAGCAATTGGCTAGAACTCATAAAAGTATTAGCTGGTCCAAAACTGTAGCATTCTGCTATGATATCAAATACGATGAAAGAGATTCAGTAACGCGACAGTAAAACGTGTGATTTAACGCCTCTTACGTTTTTCCATCCCATTTTAGTTTACCTGGTTGTCCTATGCTTGTTACTGGCATCTGTTGAGTGATTGGTTGTTGGTAGGTGGTTGTGTATTGCACCGTAGTTGCTGGAGTCTGGTGTTACAGGTTAATATGGCAATGCACTGTATAAATTACCATCATCCAAAATACAACTGAATGATTAGTCTGGTGGATAAACGCGTCACTGTTCAACCAAAGGTTTGAGGGTTTAAAACTGGTCAACAGCTAGTCGGTTGTGTCGTTAAACAAGGCACTTAAATGACATTGCATACACTAAGTGGATTAATAGGTTCTGCTAAATTAAAGGAACTTGAGAATCGTACAAAACGCTGCAATAGCTTAGGTAAGCTGACGGTGGGTGATCTGACGATTTTCCAGCGTGATATATTTCTTTACTAATGTATTTAAAGACACACGTTGTTAAAGAGTCTTTAATTCGATATTATAAGAAATTCTTAATAATATGGTGTTCGTAAAGTGCAGTTAGTTGTACTGAATGGTACGATTATTACCTTTTATTTGGTTCTTATGAAAAATGTTTTAAGAATTTATTATTTAGGCTCTAGCTTACTGTGCTTGTAAGGCTTTTGTATTTGCAGCAATACACCGAATGGGTGATAGCAATGACAAGTTCGGCAAATGCAAAGAAAGCCATGAAGCCATGAAGTGTAGATATTCCTGTACTTGAATTATTTCTCGAAAACTGTAAGAGAAAAATACATCGTGAAACATTAATATGACATTGCTAAAACCTGTAAAAAAAACTTGTTAAAAATGTTTAGACGACACCACAAATTTTACTACCCTATTTATTTTGAAAATATACTCTATTGAACTAATGGGAAAAAAAATCTCTTTCTTAGAAGATTCGAAAATGTACGGAGCGATATCATATAGGCATCGTCAGATTAACAAGTTTCCAGAGGGTCGAAGCTATTAAAATGAAATGTATACTATTAAGAACTTTAGTAGTATTGTTCTGTTTATTATTTCCTACAATACCTTGGTACAGACTACGTCGCATAATTGCCTTATTAAAGAAATTCAAAGGACTAGAATGGGGTCGCTTTCGACCCCACGATCTTTCGGCTGACGACCGACGCTCTGACCAACCTTCCTTACCGGGGAAATATATGATAAATGTAAGGATTTGCCTGGTTTTTGTTACAGTCCCTTTAATAACTTTCGTGGTGTCAAGATAACAAACAAAATATTGGAATACTTACTAAACTGAGAGCATTGTATGGAGTGTAGCACGAAATATACTTGGAAGGAATGTAGACACTCGATATATAACGCGATAATCTGTAGGGAGAAAGGCAACTCGGAATAAAGGTGCCGGCATGGTAATACGATGACTGGTAATACGGGGTACAGGAATAACTACTGTAGCTGCTGTAACGGTAGAAGTTGTAGATATAACCGGGTGTGACTAAAGCCCCTGTCATCTCTATTCCGAACATCGTAGCTGCGAATATGGCGGCAAAAATCGACATCACCATTCCAGAGACAATCTAAAAGTAAATTTGGTCATGTTAAGATTTTCATGTAATGATTGTGGGAAAATTTCGAAGTTTAAGTGTAAAGTCCGGCCCGGTGGTCTAGCGGTTAAGTGCGTCGCCTTTTAATCGAAAGGTTGCAGGTGCGAAACTGGTCGCTAGCTAGTAGGTTGTGTCCATGGGCAAGGCACTTTACGGACATTGCCTGAACCCAGAGGATTATTGGGTTCTACCAAATTGAAGGAACGTGTCTATCATATACAACACACTGCAATAGCTCCGGTAGCCCGACGATGGGCGCGAGGTGATCTGACGATTGCCCGTCTGATAACCCCCTAGGTTTTCCCATTCACGGGGATAAACATGAATATCCTATCCTATCCTAAAATCGTGTGAAGATATGTTTTTGTTACAAACAATTAACAGCAATAAAGAAGAAACAAAATAAAGTAAACACTATCTCAGATTTTTTTAATCATGTACATTATGGATGGATAGTATATACAGCAACATGGCTTCACAGACACTTACTTTGCAATTGTTTGGTTCCACAGAAGACACGATTGCCAAGATTCCCGCCACTAAAAACTGAAAACATCGAAATTTGATAGTATTATTTTAGAGTTTGAACTAAAGATTGTAAAATTTATGTTTAAAGAAGAAAAGAGGGCACTATCAAAGGGCAAAATCACCAAATAATCTTTTGTGGTTGCCTAAGCTATTACATTGCACTGTATAAGACTAAAGTACCTTAATGTTTTTGATTTATTTACCTCACCGACTAACTAGCGTTTAATTTTGATTTAAAAATCGTTTGGCTAAAAGCGGACGATCCAACCACCTGAAGCGAAAAGATCAAACCATTCTAATAAACATTGTTTACATCAAGTAAAAAGCGCCGATATAGCTTGGTGGGTTAGTGTATCGAGTTATAACCGAAGGGTTGCCTTTTAGAAACTGGAGGGTTTGTTGATCAGGTGTGTTTTTAGCTAGGCCGATGTACCAAATGGCTTAACGGGTTCTACTATAAGCTCGATTGATTCATAATGGGTTTCACTATAAGCTCGATTGGGGCAAATGATTGGCTCGACCAATTTAAACTCGAAATTCTATATGAAACAGTACTAATGCCTATGACATGTCGACTAATTAAATAAATAAATGTATTTTCTAGTACTTTAGCAGTTATTGCATACTCACAAATATTCCACACCAGATTCCAGCAGAAATAAAAGCAAAAACATCAACATATTTGCTCGAAAGAGCAAATGCCAGCGCGTAACACCAAGTGACGATAGATAACGTCCCAAGTAAGATTTGAAACATCTGCAAAACAAATCGATTTACTTTGGAAAAAGTTAAGTATTGTCTAAACCGAAAGACCTCGTATATTAACCTAACGCTAAGACCTCGTGTGTAATAGGAATACACGTTGTAATTATAGACGTTACATATAACGCAGTGGTTCCTAAACTGTTTTAATTTTACCGAGTAAAGTTTCGAACCCAAACTGGGCTCGTCACTGGGACCGTTTTTGTATATATAAATAGGTATATGTTTCGGTTACGTAAACCATGAAATGTAAAGTGTCTACACTCGTGTCTCTATTAATTTATTAAACTATTTTCAGCTAAATGTAAGGTCAGAAAAAATAGTGGGATATTTTTGTGTTTCAATTGTCAACGTTTGATAATAAAAGAGAACTTACGTTTAAAGTAGTGTGCATACTATAGAGAAGTATACAAGGTACAACCTCTAACTAAGCGTAACCCGTAAAGGAATATAAGTTTCTAGTGAATCGACAAAAAAGGACGGTAAAAAAAACTGTTGACAAATTGCACTTTACTCATGTGTACGGTAATATCTTGTAACACATCTACCCGTTATTCCATTTAATTAGGCGCGTGAACTAGGCTATTGCAGAAATTACATATTAGTGTAAACATCAAAATACAGTTCCGCATTTATTTCTTGTTTTGACGTCTAAGAGCATTTTCAGTGTTGCTCAATACATTTTTACAAAGTTGTTGTGGGTTCCAATCGCTGCAAACTACAACCGTTTTCGGAAGTGTGCAGTAAGCTTTTCAAGGTTGGGAACCACTGCTGTACACCTTGGCGGAAATGACACAGTACGTTGTGCAGATAATAATTAGTCATCCAAACGTAGGCATATTCTTATTTCCGTATATTTTACCTCCCCCGTAGGATGAATGTTGTTATTATTATACTAGCGGACTTTTATGTGCATTAACCGTACCGGTGAACAACATATAATGATAATACGGCAACGATACCAAATAAACGACATACAACATTAGGAAATAAACAAAAGCGCATTTCTTAAGTATTTATAAATCACTACACAGATGCTGTACAGCTTATTTATCAATCTCAATCTCTAAACAGGTTGATATCGTTTTTTTAATTGAAGGTTGTCGTGCAGCAATAAATTTTAATACAAAAAACGAGACACTTACCCCCAAAATACGGAAGGCTTTCGAGTAAGCCGTGTTACCAGGGCTAGTAGCAGGAGCAACAGGAGCCGTCATTACCACGGGAGTAGAACTAACAAGCGTTGCCATGGTTTATTGTCTTTGCTATAAGTCAATCTGTAAAGTTGTTATTCACTTCTAGTTGGGCGAAAAGTGGACATGGCGTAAAATAGTTAACTAGAAATACTATAATCTACTTGGTCGCTATAGCTAGTCGGTTGTGTCCCGGGGCAAGACACTTAACGGACATTGCCTGAACCCAGCAGATTAATGCGTTCTACCAAATTGAAGGAACGTGTCCATACACATCAATCACACTGCAATAGCTCCGGTAACCCGACGATGGGCGCGAGGTGATCTGACGATTGCCCGTGTTTTAACCTCCTTGGTTTTCCCATTCACGGGGTTAAACATGAATATCCAATCATATTCTATCCTACTTTGGCAAGCAATACACAAAACAATAACTGCTAAAATGGTCTGCCTGTTTCTAACTTCAACATCATTGGGTTCTACGTAGAACAGATATACATGTTAAATCTTGTCACTGGTGAATTAGTACACAATTTAGAAGCTAGGATGGATAAGATAGGATATTCATGTTTATCCACGTCAATGGGAAAACCAAGGGGGTAAACACACAAGCAATCATCATATCACAGCTATTGCAGTGTGTTGTATATGATTCACACATTCCTTAAATTTGGTAGAATCTATTGATCTACTGGGTTCAAGCTATGTCCGTTAGGTGCCTTGCCCAAGGACACAACCAACTAGCTAGCGACTAGTTTCGAACCTGAAACCTTTCGGTTGAAAGGCTTTGCACTAAATCGCCAGACTAACCGGTCGGATACTTAATACCAGTTTCAGCTTATAAAGCCGGCTAATAACTTTTATTTTAGTGACCCATCACGGAATGTGTTTATTCCACCAATTTTCACTCATTAGGATGCTCTGACCTGAAAACTCTATAAATTAATAATAACTTTCTGGAGGGTCGATTTAGAGTTATATTCTGTTTTGTGCTTTTTAGTTGAGACCATTCTACAACTCTATGCATTATGCTCTAAACTGTTTTCACTAGCTTACCACTTAATCGTTTATTTATCTTAACTGTTGTATTGTGTATTTGGCCGCCCCCTTTATAAACCATTCCTTTGTGTATTTGGTCGCCCCCATTTTGAATCAGTTTATTGCATTACCGCCGATGACTATTATGATTACTTCCCCACGCTTTCGACATTCCTACATTCTCCGCTCCATCTAATTACCTTACCTCGTGTTCGTTTTTCTGTTTTATTGCAATTGGTATTGGGAAAAGAGTCATTTCAATTCTGTCATTTGTTACAAAAAATTGTGGTTTTGTCAAATTTACCGCATTTAAAACTGACCAGGCTTCTGCATGCAAAAAGGCTCGAAATTAGTTTGCTAGCTAGTTAATTGTGTAGGATAGGATAGGATAGGATTTTCATCTTTATCCCCGTGAATGGGAAAACCAAGGGGGTTATCACACGGGCAATCGTCAGATCACCTCGCGCCCATCGTCGGGTTACCGCAGCTATTGCAGTGTGTTGTGTTCCTTCAATTTGGTAGAACCCATTAATCCGCTGGGTTCAGGCAATGTCCGTAAAGTGCCTTGCCCAAGGACACAACCGACTAGCTAGCGACCAGTTTCGCACCTGCAACCTTTCGATTGAAAGACGACGAACTTGACCGTTAGACCAACGGGCCGGACTGTGGTAGAACCCAGTTGCTAGCGACCAGTTTCGCACCTGCAACCTTTCGATTGAAAGACGACGAACTTAAACGCTAGACCAACGGGCCGGACTACATTGTGTGCTTTAAAACAACACCTAGCGATGGCACCGCTAATAACAGTATAGCAACGAAAACAATCTTTGAAAACAGCAATAGCCTGGATAGGTGGGGTCGAATTCATCTCATATCGTTAAGTGGTAAAGCTCTTGCATTATCCCTGTCACGAGTACAATCAAGTACTCAACCTTATTCATTCATTCATTCACAACACTTTTGTTATATATATAATACCACAATTATTGGTAACCCATACGTAGGGTAGATTTATTATTTAATAATGTGTCCCGCCTTCAAAGCAGCAAAACGACAGTCGTTAGAGCAAGCCATGGATATAAGAACGTACTGGAAGGAAATGGCGTAACTGTAATGCTTCTATATTTAAAGCAGCAAAGAATATTTGCATATAAGAGTGCGGCGGTAAAAGAAGGAACTCGCATAGTTATGTTGATTCGATTTATTATCTTATTCTTGAAAGTTTAGTTTCAACTACAGGTAGTTAGAAACGCTTTATTAATTAATCCTAAATCCTCATGATATTGTATACAAATATTTTACAACGTTCAATCTAACAGTACCGCCGAAATTAATACCACGAACATTTGTAAAATACCTAGTTATTAAAAAAATATTTACCTTTCCCTTTCAATGCGGGTATTTTGAATGAAATAAACGTAAAACAGACAGGGAGCTCGATTTTTCAAACCAGCAAGCGTTTATGTTTAACCAATCAGTCACACAGCCGTTTTTTACGATGCAGAGTTATTTACTGGGCAGTCTATGTATTAAACAAAGATGGGATCTTTACGAAAACTCTTAACTGAATTTTTATTACCGGGCCTAGTTTCGAACCCATGATGGGTTCGTTGCTAAGACCGATTTTTTATATTAATAGCAGTAAATAAATAGGTCGCGTTAAGCATTCGGCCACACGACCGAAGAGCAGTATATGATCGGTTAACTACATTTATTAACTGTCCCAAGGTTCGTACCCACGATAGGCTTCTCACTTGGATCGTTTTTGTATAGGTCGTTATATGTAACGTACGCGCTACCCAATCGGCCACACGACCGTACATCGGTTAACCACATGACCGAAAATTTAGCCTAAATGATCACATACCGCCAAGTAGAGGACCGTTTTTTGGTATTTGTCAATTGTACATTGAAAAATAAAAAAAAATTCTCAAATTCTGGAAGTGTAATTATAGCTCAAAATTTTTAAATAAAATTTAAAGAACTTTGAGTTTAAGTTGTAGTTTCCAGCTGCACTATTAATTTATGAAAAATATATGGCTTCCTGTGGCAAAATTTTTAAGTGAGGACCTAATTATGTGAGGTCAATTTACTTTGGAGAGGCATAATTGATTGAACGCGGTCTTTATCGCTGGCCAAAATTCATGGTTGTAGTATTTATTGTTAAATATGTGGTGTGGGTGGTTAATAATCTCTCTGGTTTGTTTAGAATATTCTTGTATTTCGAAGATTCGATAAAACACCGGCTTTATACACGAACTGGGTTTGACGTTTGATGGGCTGATGCATTAGAAATATCAATGGAAATGTGAGCAGTGTGTGTCTATATAGTTTACACATTGTTACACTTGACGAGTTGCACAGAAAATTACATACAGGACCAGAAAAAAAACATGTTCAGTACTTTCATTTAGAATGTCCTCTTTGTAGGTCAAATACTTCTTATCACAATTTACATCTTTGGCTATTGGTATGTGGTAAAATAAAAACTCTAATGACTTATAAGGTTGTAAAATAACGTTTAAAAGTGTAAAGGTTGCATATTATAGATTTTTATAAAACAATTATACGACGAGTATATTTGCGTTCAAGTTAAAAAAGGTGTGGCGTTTATGTTTTTTTAAATTCTACTAATATGAAAAATAATTCAAATAAACTGCACACACGAAAAATTACGACGAATTTAAAGCTAACAAATTTTTACAACTGCTTATCGAAATCATATCGACAGCTCTGCTTCTAAAGCTTGGATAATTCTTCAATTTGTATTTTTTTATCATCGACATACACGTTCTTGTCTTTTTCACCATCTTGTGAAGTTGGCTTTTCTTTTCTGAAGTACAAAACATCTAATGAAACGTTTTATTATAAAAAATAGGAAGGTCTTGCATTAGAGGAAGTTACTTATCTTACTGGTTATGGTTTCCTTTTAATATTTATAATATATATTCTTAGACCGATAGGACAGGATAGGATATTCATGTTTATCCCCGTGAAAGGGAAAACCAAAGGGGTTAACACACGACAATTGTAAAATCACCTCGTGCCTACTGTCGGGTTACCGGAGCTATTGCAGTATGTTATGTAAAATTCCCACGTTTCTTCAATTAAGTAGAACCCATTAATCCGCTGGGTTTAGGCAATGTCCGTTAAGTGCCTTGCCCAAGGACACAACCGACTAGCTAGCGACAAGTTTCGCACCTGCAACCCTTCGACTGAAAGGCGACGCACTAACCCAACAGACTAACCGACCGCACAACAAACATACCTGAACCACTTCAGGAAGAAAATATTGTTTCTATAGAACTTCTCGGCTTCAGGAAGGGACCGAAGATATTCGGAACTTTTTGTTTCAGGAAACATCACGGTGGTAAGTCCCGCCAGCACGGAGAGAATCCCGAAAATAGTCTGAACAATTTCAAGATAAAAGAATATAAATTTCCCACAACGATTGAGATGATCCAAAACTCCTACACCATTAGTTTATATCAACTTCTGTAGTCGGCTGGCCAGGTATGGGAAATGAAGTCCTTGGTGGGCCGGATAATTACATGAACAGTATTCAATATCTTAATTACAGGGTACGGTTATTCCTGGTTTATATGCTACTAGTTTTTTTTGTTTTAACCGGGATTTTCCTTGGTATAAACGTCTGCATTTTGGTAATAATGAATACTTTAAAAATCGCTGTAAGTCAATAACAACGGCAATTTGGAAATCATAAGGGGTACATACAGTCTCTAATAATTTAAAATATGTTTTAACAAAACGAGATTTAAGATGATAGGGTACAATATGCTTATTCCTGTAAATGGGAAAATGAAAGTGGCAATAACATACCAGTAATGTGTAGATTAGCCGGTTAACTGTGCTATTACGATATGTTGTATATGATAGGAACCCATTATTTTATTGGGTTTTGGCAATTTTTACTAGGTGCCTTGTTTTAGGGGTCAACATATTATATCTAATGACCATTTACAGCCTCTATGAGAATCCCAAAATTTAACCTGTGTTGCCCACGGAACGGATTTTTGAAGTTGTAGCGTCAATGGTGATAACATACTTCCAACTCTTGCGGCCATTGATCCCATGCTCAGAGCTGTAGTTCTGTATAAATGTTAAAAATGTTGACTTACAAAGTATGATTGTCGTAGCCTATTTTATGGGCTCGTCGTCAAGACCGTTTTCGTACAGAACTTAGTTTATATATCGATCACGTTAACTATTCCGACATACGACCGCATAGCGCGCAGTGAATAATTAAAATCTGAGCATTCTAAGTTGTGTGTCCATATATATTAGATAGGGCACACAACATGACTAGTACCTTGCTTCAGTGGGAAATAATTCAGAGGTTACTTGGTACACCAAAGCAAACCCAATTGAAGAAAAGAACTTTCCAATGATCGCCAGAGCAGTCGCCCCGTTTAGTAAGTCTGTTGGTAGAAAGAACATAAAACATGATAAAGGGTTGCTCTAAATCTATTTAGTTTTACTATCTTTAGCCAATACATAACAAATTTACAATCGACAAGGAGAAAGGTAAATGTATCTTTAATTTGTATCATTATCTATTGCCAATTTGTAAAGAAAATATAATGTACAATTATAAAACTTTTCCAAATACACTTACCAACTTAAAGTTTGGCTGGCATAAAGTAACATACAAAAAGAGAGAATAAAATTATGCAGTGCCCTTTAATACGCTGTGCGGTAATCTGACGATACTCGCTTTTTAAATTAAAACGGAAACTTCAATCGAGGAAATAATACTAGTGTTCCTGTTGCTATTACTTCATATTTTCAAACGAAAAACCAATGTGCACTATAAAAGCAACCTCAGAATTATTTTTAACATATAGCTGTTTATTTATATGTCTACAAATCTAAATTTGTGTGGACGGTCTGTAGAACATTGAATCTGCGGACGTTTGTTGTCGGGGTCACCAATTTAAAGCACTCTGCATATATTTACCTTGGTTGCCTTCCGAATAAATATCGCACAACATAGAACCAATACAGGATAAACCTCCAAGTATAAAACTTCCGCAAAGCATCGGCTTTCGTCCAATCTTTCCAGAGAAATAAAGCACCATATAAGCAGCAACCTCGACAAACCCATTTAATGTTGTGTTAAGGTAGGGATCGCCTGAAAGTAATGCGATTAATGTTGTCTTTTCGGGGGAGTAAGCTTCGAACCAATTACGTGGTTACCATTTGTTTCGATTATAAAAAGAGAGGTTATGAGTCGGTTACGTTAACCATGTGACCATAAAACCGTCCAAATTATAATCTAAAATAATCCGTAGGGAAGACATTTTGATTTTACTTCGTTTTTTTTATAATATACTTTTTTCAGGTATCACCGTAAACAAATACATTTTAAAATTGGTTGCAATTAGTAATAACTCACCAGCTAAACTTCCTCCGTTTAAGGTTAGGCCATAAAACACCAAACTTATGGTGAACCAAATATACAGAACGTTAAAAGAAACCAGCCTCATTAAGGGGAGTCTATACAAGTCCCATACTCCAAGTTTTTTCGTGGCGGATTCTGCGGATTTCTTCTTGGCCATCTGAAATTAGAATTGGAAGACCTAATTGGTTTATACAAAAACATATTGTTTGGTGGGTCAAACACACATTGTCTGTCTTTTAAGGTATCCCAGAAAATCTTTCAATGTAAATTTACTCACATACCAAAATTATACTCGATCAAAATCAGCATTCAGTCTGTCAGTTGAATCCTAAGGCAAGACACTTAGCGGAATTGGCCTGAACCTTGTGATTCAATAAGTTGAACTTAAGCAACTGCAACGTTTCAAGCATCCACAATACATTGCACTAACCTCAGGGAATAGACCACGAGCGTATAACATCACATGATAGAAGTGTATATTTTTGGAACATAATCAGACGACCGTTTGCTTATTACGATCTCTTTCAAAGACTATCAGTACATCGATCGGAAATAAGTATGAAAGTCACTTTGCATTACCTTTTGTTCTTCTGTTTCTAAAATTTCATCCCACGTTTCATCGGTCAATTCTTTGCCCCTACTTTTAGCATACCTTCCTACCACTTTTCGTGCTTGGTCATATTTCTTGTTGGCTATCAGCCACCTACGGTGAAAACGCATTTACCATTTTTAGAATATGCAAATTGTAAAATAAGACCTTGCCGTGTTTGTTTGAAATCTATATTTATACAGCATAGTCAGTTACCCATAAAGGCAACATTTCTCCAATTTAACATAAAGGTTTAGTAAAATTAGGCGTACTAGAATTTAATACTGCATTATAATACAAAAACACTAAATAGCTCGGGTGATTCTCTAGTGAGCTTATTCGGCCCATTTCCATTTCGGAGCCGCGGATCAACATTGGGTAATGGGTAATACAGAACCCTTGGCAGGTTTCTAGGCAGGTATTTTATTATTTTATTTTAAGCTTAATCATAGACCAAGCCCCATAACATTTCCCATCCAATAACCGTTCAAAGATTGTGTATCAGCCATTAAAAACTTCGACTGATTAGTCAGGTGGTTTGGTGCGTCGCCTTTCAGTCGAAGAATTGCAGGTTCAAAACTGGTTGCTAGCTAGTCGGATAGTCCTTTGGCAAGGTACTTAACGGGTATTGCCCGAATCCATTGAAATGATGTGCTCTACCAAATTGAAGGATCATCCGCAATAGCTCCGGTAATTCGGTGGTGGTCGCGAGGTAATATAACGATTGCCCGTGTGATAATGCCTCTTATTCTATCTTATCTTGAAAAGGGGGCATATTGCTTTACCAACCGTGGAGATTCGGGGACGAAATAAAGAAGTAATAGGAACGAAGCGGGGGAAGCCCCAACGTAGAGTTGGATCCATTTCCAATCCCTCAAAGCATAAGCAACCCCCGGTAATATAGTATGACTGATAGCAGATGCCAAGTTGATTATCAATCCAGCTTCGGTTCTCCAAGCAATTCCCGATATCTCTGTAGCTGGAATATAAATCGAATATCGTCGGGTTGCAGTTGAAGTTTATAATTTGGTTCATAGGATAGGATATCCGTGTTTATAGCCGTGAATGGGAAAACCAATGGGTGTTATCACTCGGGAAATTGTCAGATTAGCTTACGCCCACCTTCGGGTTAGCTATGTCAGTGTGTTGTGTATAAATTACACATTCTTTCTCTTGGTAGAACCTATTAATCTGCTGGGTTCAGGCAATGTCCGTTCAGTGCCTTGCCCAAGGACACAACCAACTAGCTAGCGACCAGTTTCGAAGCTGAATCCTTCGGCTGAAAGGCAATGAACTAACCCACCAGGCTACTTGGTCGTACATCGACCGAATTGCGCCGAATTCTATTTTAAGTATATAATTTGGTTCCTCAAAATAACCATGATACAGCTTTTTAAATTAGGTTTAACGTTACCATTATACCAATAGTCATGATAGTTACCGATATCTCAGTAACCAGGGATTATATATTGATTTAGATCTGTTCAGAAAGCATTTTTACAGGATTTAGGCCTATGCATATTATTTTTCTCAATACTTTACTTTGAACGGTGCAATATAAAAACTTTTTTATCGCAAATTTAAAAGATATGAAAGTGGTATGAAGTATATCTAAAAGCACAATACATAGCCATAACATACTATAAGTAAACTGCACAATGAAAGCCGGTATTGAAAAGCATGCAGTCAGAACTCTGGTCACGACAAAGACCTCGTAGGAAGGCGAGAAGGCACATCCGATACCAGTCGAAGCAAGTCCGATGCAACATATAAACATCGCCACCTTACGACCGAACCTAAAGCAAAGAATAACTGTTAAAATACGTATTTATGTTAAATTCTAAGATGTGCGCTTAGGTCCGGCAGATTAGTCTAGTGGTTTAGTGCGTCGCCTTTCAGCCGAAGGGTTGCTGGTTTGAAACTAGTAGCTAGCTATAGTCGGTTGTCCTTGGGCAGGTCACTTAATCCGCTGGTTTCGAAGAAACGAAATATGAAGAAATACATTTAGAAAAGCGAGCTACAGCGATAATTGTTAGGAAACAAGTAAAAAAACACTTACCAATCGGACAAAGGGCCCACAAGAGCGGAACCTATGAATACTCCAGCGAAAAACAAGGTGTTTGCCAAAGTATCCAGGTAAACACGATCACAGACTAAATTGAACTGAAATACAGAAAAAAAAATTTGCAGCACTATGTTAGGAGGGTAACGCTAAAGCACAACTATTCTTACAAGCTCAACTTTGCTTGATTTCACAAGCACATTTGTTCATTTATAACAGAAATATCTAGACTAAAATGGCACCACTTAAAAGCCTACATATTTTGTGTTTGTAAAAAATGTATTTTAACACCCTTACCTGCGAAATAGTGGTTGATGAGTATACAGATGTGTCGTAATAATACCCTTTGTCGCAATGCTCCACACCGACATCTTGTGGCGAGGTTATGCAGGAAAAATCGCTTCCCCCAGTACAGGTTGTTAGATTATAAGCATATCTTGTACAGTCGTCGTATTCCTGCGAGTAATTGTTGTGAAAAGTTAACATGACCGATTATTATATATACCATGTCGTCTAGTGTAATAGTTTAAACATATTTTTCGAGTTTTGTTTATTTTTTATACGTTAGGTTTGGTGGCCACGTCTAACCTTACATAAAATATATATTATGTATTCCACAGAGATAAAAATTAAAAAACCTACTTTTACATATTCCTATAGTGAGCCATGCTTCTAACCAGAATATTTAGTAAGAAACATTGTAATATCAATGTAAATTTAAAGTTATACGTTGCAAATTATTCAAATCCAATTGATCAGTATAGTCAAGAATATGCTGTTGATACCTAGTTAAGTTCAGCTTGTTTGGCTGTTTTATTATAGTGATAAAGAAAATAGCTACAGTAGCAATAAAATTAATAAGATTCAAGGATAAAAGAGTCGCAGGTTGTCGCCTCTAGTATATATGATATGAATCTATTCTACAAAAGAATAGAATAGCACTATTAAAAAGAATATATCAATTAAAGAATACAGCGGATTAATGGGTTCTACCAAATTGAAGGAACGTGTAATTTATAGACAACCAACTGCAATAGCTCCGGTAACCCGATGGTGGGCGCGAGGTGATCTGAAGATTGCCCGTGTGTTAACATATCATCCTAAAGAGTAACACTTATGTTGTACTTGATACTTAAAGTGTTTGCAAACAAACTAGTAGACGTGTCGGCTGCTGACTTGTGGTTTTCAATACAAATTGTGGTATCATACGATCCTACAATGATCAACAGAAAAATGCCTACCCTGTCTGCAAAGTTGTAAGGTATCGTTAAGTTCCTGATTTCTAATTCCGTCAAGTTGTAAAGATCCGGGTTATCTATCGGGGGCACGGCGCATCTGCAGCATAAGATTTATAAGATTAAATATAAGATTGGACTACATAACAGCACAAGGATAGGATATATTTAGGTCATTTTAACGTTGACCGGTTAGTTTGGTGGATTAGTTCGTCGTCTATCAGACAAAGGGTTGCAGCTTCGAAACTGGTCGCTTACCATGCAGTTGGTTGTGTCCGTGGGCAAGGCTCTTTACAGAAAATGCCATAACCCAGTGGATTAATGGCTTCTACTAAATTGAAAAAGTGTTTATATCATACACAAAACCTTTAAACCTGAAAACCTTCGACCGAAAGGCAACGCAATAAAACAACAGACTAATCTGTCCGACATATCTATAAGAAAACGAGCTTAACAGACGCTGTCTTCACCAATGAAAGCAAATGGAATAAATAATTACAACTTAAGGTAAATAATCCACATTGTTCCACAAATGACGAAAAAATGATCAGCCTATATATATATATATATGAATGAGTACCGTATATTTAATCGATTATAAGCCGCGGCTTATAAAGTTTTTCTTTCCATCATGTTTACAGCTTAAATTCAAGGGCGGCTTACAAGGGCGGTTTACATTTTTTACTTAGCGATTTCTTGCTATGCCGATACGGTATTTTGTCTGAAGCAATGTCTTCCACTGTCTTAACAGGACACCGATACATTAAATGCGGCTTAATACATTCAAGAGCGGCTTACGTTAAATTTTTAATACTATCACATGCGACTTACAATCAAGGGCGACTAACAATCAAGGGCGGCTAACAATCGAGTAAATACGGTATTGGTAATAATTTGGACTTTAATTTTATTCATAATATGTGGATTACTATTGCAAGCATGGCTACAACTTACCTGTGGTCGGGCACTGCACTAAGAAACACTGCTGCTTGACTAGTGAGACTGGAAAACAAGATAAAATACGCCGCCATGAAAATAATCAAAACTTGATATCGGCTGATACCGCCCAATTTTTCCTGAAACCCATCAAGATCCATTTTAAACGAAATTGAAACTCAAAATTACTGAGCGGAGATTGAATTGTAGATGTCACCCCTGTGTAGGTACAGCAAGTTATCTTCTGCATTCTTTGTCTTTTGTTTCAAGTTAATGATTTATCAGGTAAGAAAACATAACGATGCGGTTAGTACTATTAACACAACAATTGCTTTTGAAGGACGATTAACATTGTTCAAACATGCCAATCATAGGACGGGATATTTATGTTTATCCCCGTGAATGGGAAAACCAAGGGGGTTAACACACGGGCAATCGGCAGATCACCTCGCGCCCACTGTCGGGTTACCGGAGCTATTGCAATGTGTTGTGTATGATTCACACAGTCCTTCAATTTGGTAGAACCCATTAATCCGCTGGTTTCAGGCAATTTCCATTAAGTGCATTGCCCAAGGACACAACCGACTAGCTAACCACCAGTTTCAAACCTGCAACCTTTCGGTTGAAAGACGTCGCACTAGAACCACCAGACTAACTGGTCGGACATGTACATGTAAAGTACATTTCTTTTTTTACCAGTGTTAATTTCGATCCCATGCTTGGCGTACTTACTAAGTACGTTTTATTACATATGAAATAATATATATGTAGCATCTCGTATATATATAATTTTAATTTATTTCATGTCTAAGTTATTTAATTTTTAAATGTTTTTTAGCGTTTAAGATTTAACAATTCTCCTGTGTTTTATTATTCTTGACCTAATTATCACCTTGTAAGGGCCATAATTTTAACTCTGCTTTTTAAATCGTTAACATAGATGTCCCACCTAATTTACCGCAGCCAATAAAACGTGAAAATGTAAAACGCTTCGTAACCCAAACTTTTCGGATCTCGTAAAATGTCCTATATACTTTGGAAAATTTAAATAGTAAAATATAACTTGCATCAGACAATATAACTTGCATAAAACAATATAACTTGCATCCGACAATATACCTTGCATCAGACTATATAACTTGCACCAAACTAAGTAACTTGCTTCGAGAAAGAAACTGTATATATATATTTAAAAACGCAGAATACAACTAAACTAGATCGAGAATTAGACTTTAAACTTGAGTTTTAGACATTACAAATCATGGCTAATATAATAAGTAGTTGGCGTCCTGTGGGAAGTGCAATCATTAGGTCTTCCGATGCGCAGCTCGCAATAGACAGTAAGGCAGCCAGCTGAAGAAAGACTAAGATAGGATATTTATGTTTATCCCCGTGAATGGGAAAACCAATGGGGACACAAACGGGCAATCGTCAGACCACCTCGCGCCCATCGTCGGGTTACCGGAGCTATTTCAGTGTATTGTGTATGATAGACACGTTCCTTCAATTTGGTAGAACCCATTAATCCACTGGGTTCAGGCAATGTCCGTTAAGTTTCTTGCACAAGGACACAACCGACTAGCCAGCGACGTGTTTCGGACCTCTACCTTTCGCGTCGCACCAAACCACCAGACTAATCGGTCGGACAATAATTAGCCAACGCCCCAGTCAGAAAAACTGAAAAGAAAAGCTCGAGCCCACACACGAATTGATCGCGTTAATCATTCGGCCACACGACCGTTTCTGTAAAGTATATTCAGTAAAAGTGTGGGTTAACTTATGCAATTGCCTAATAAAATTAAACAAATGCACGGAATTAAATAACCGGGTGTTTATGTTTACTGAACTCAACTGCAAAATCTTACATTATCCCTTTTTCCTTTCAGACCAATAAAGTTAACGAGTGCAAAATGCAAAAAAAACATTATAATTTAAAATACTGTGCGCCTACGTGCAAAATAACTATTCTGAACAGAATGTGGTATATTGCTTGCTTAGTCGTAAGCATTAAGTTGGTAATAAAAGTGATTGCATATTTACGCAAATAAAGCTTGTGTTCTGTTCACAAAGGCATTCATTCCTTTTTATCAAGGTTTCGCCTTTGACAAACTCTGAATAAAGTCAACTTTTAACAAAGTTATTGTGCTATATGGATTTTGCAAATCTAAATTTAGATATGGCATTCGCATGGCTATCCACTTGGTGTTTGCAATAACGCATACAAACGACATCGAATACTCTTTGTGGTTAAGATATAATTTTCATGTTTTATCCCCGTAAATGAAAAAAAAAACGAAAATGGCGTTATCACACGGTCAATCGTCAGATCACCTTGCGCCCACTGTCGGGTTATCGGAGCTATTGCAGTGTGTTGTGCGTGATTAAGACTTACAAATTCGCGACCGGCTTGTCACTAATACATTTTTTTTGTGTGTAATTCTAAACAATATATGTGGCCAATTGGTTGGTCCGAATCATCTATAGATTTCTATAAAATACTTTTGACGATCACAAGGCGGATTCAAGTAGCTAGTTAGCAACCAGTTTCGAATCTGAACCAATCGGGTGAAAGGTGTCGCACTAAACCAGTGACGATCATAGAGCGGATTCACGGATCCCAGTCAAAATAAATGTTAGGATTTAAGACCACTGCACAGTCAC
>CH002814.1:300409-314759 GCA_000149265.1 Ciona savignyi | reverse complement strand
ATTTTAATATTTTCATCCCCCCAGCAATGGTTACAAAGCAGGCAAGGGCTGCTTCTCTAGTGCACAGGGTCGAATGCAATGTCTTAAAAAGGGAGAAGTTGTAGTTCATTGCTGTGTTGGCAACCTATGCAACCAAGGTCTTCTAGGTAATGTTTTATAGGCCAGTCCCCAAATTTCCCCACGGCAAACCGCAATTGTCAAAAGCTGGGAACATCTACTAATAAATCATGGCCAGTTAGGAGTGAAAAGAGTTATCACATTACTTTATATTCATAAGTAAAAATAGTGACATAAAAATAAAACAGTACTGGTCGCACTTTACCGCACACTCTTCCTCAGGGCTCTATCGTTTGAACCCAATTAAATTTTATTTGCACATTATTGTTATTTCGCTTAGGTTTGGCGGCCGCGTCCGCTATATTTATTAAATCATATACTTTTAATGACGTGTTTTAACAACTCTTCGTTTTGCTGTATTTTCCTGTTCCTGTGTCGTGATTTAATTCATTTTCCATCATTTCATACTGGGGCAAAAATGAATAAACTAAACTAAGTATTACGTAGCTCTGCTTCATACTATATTAGATGAACAATATGTTAACACCCACAGAAACAAGCACCACAAGCAACAACTACTATACCAGCGTTATTTTGATCATCTCTGTCTTCATTGGGTTCGTTATTCTATCGATCGTGGTTGGGCTACTGGTGCGCAAATACCATGTCAAGCGAATGCAGGTAATTATGAGGATTTTACGATTTGAATTGTGATAAAGTAATAGAATTCGATGAATAAAATCAGGAGATTAATAAAAAGAGTAAACTTCAGGATATTCATGTTATGCACAATCGGAAAATGTAGGTATCCTTTTAACACTGATATTTAACAGATTACAACATTCTCACAGTCGGGTAATCTATAATTTTATTGAATTTTTTTAATTGAAAAATGTAGAAAAACGTTATGTCAGAATTTACTTTAATTAAAATAAAAGTTATCATTAAGAACGTGCGGAAAAACTTGTGTTATTTAAAGATCAACTTAGTGAATAAGAGATTGGTTATGATGCTGTCATAGTGAAATATATCTTTCATAAATTAGTCTTTGTTCTAATATCACAAGTTTTTCTGCGTTTTCTTGAACAAACCAAGAATGTTTGTCATTCATGCCATGTCTAAGGATAGGATAAGGATACTCATATTTATCCCCGTGTTTAATTTTTCGTTCATGCCATGTATTATGTTGAATTGATAAAATCTGCTCATTTCGACAATGCTAACCACTTGAGAAAAAATTAATTGTGAAAAGTTAATTTTTTTGAACATTTCTTGATTAAAATTGCCTAGGAATTGGAGAAACAAAGGGAAGCTGGGAGGTTGGAGGGTGGGCTCCGTGCTACTCGTATTGGGGAAAGTACCCTCGCAGTAAGTCTCTTGTTGTTAGTATTCACTGAGTTCTCAGTAGGGGTTTACACATGAGTAAGTGTCAAATACATGCAAATGCTTGCTTGTCAAAAGTTTATTTTAGTTAGTAGAATTGTGAGTATTTTTTTTTCGCTTCTTCATTACCTTAAAGAAGAAAAGAACAGTTATTTAAAGAAAAAGGTAAGACAAAATGGTAAAACTACACAAGGTAAAATACGTCAGTCTATACAAACTGTATAATATACTGGGATTATGATAATTGTTTAGAGAGAAAGTAAGTGTTTTATAAAAGTCCAATTTTAAGATCAGCATTTAACAGATGCTTTTAAATCAAGATAAGTTAAATAAGGAAGTATAGAAAGAAGCCTGTCTTTGCACACCACTTGTAAACATTCTGCCTTTTGTGCAAGATTTTATAATCTTCTGATAAGGATTTTTTTTCATTTTTGCCTCTTTTGAAAGATTTCATAAAATTTTTTATTTTAAAGTTTTTTAATTTGTGATCCTTATTTTTCTGGTTTTGTGAAAATTTTCATAAATTTTATCATTTTAAGAATTTCTTTTCATTCCTAATCCTCCTTTCCTCCCCAGGATTGGATGAACTCGGCCACATCCGGATCAGGATCAGGACTCCCGTTCCTCGTGCAGAGAACAATGGCTCGGCAGATCACCCTCACCAACTGCATCGGTGAGATTCTATTTATAGTAACGAATAAATAGGATAGGATATTCATGTTTAGATGGGAAAACAAAGGGGGTTATCACACGGGCAATCGTCAGATCACCTCGTGCCCACCGTTTGGATGCTTGAGCTATTGCAGTGCGTTGTGTAATTTTCCTTCAAGTTAGTAGAACCCATTAATCCGCTGGGTTCAGGCAATGTCCGAAAGCGCCTTGCCTAAGAAAATAGAATGGGATAGAATATTCATGTTTATCCCCGTGAATGGGAAAACCAAGGGGGTTAACACACGGGCAATCGTCAGATCACCTCGCGTCCACCGTCGGGTTACCGGAACTACTGCAATGTGTTGTATATGATAGACACATTCCTTCAATTTGGTATAGGCTATCCAATCAATCTGCTGGGTTCAGGCAATGTCTGTTAAGTGCCCTGCAAAGAGCACAACCGACTCTAGTATAGCGACTAGTTTTAAACCTAGAACCTTTCAGTTGAAAGGTGTCACACTAAACCACTGAACTAACCGGTCGGACTACAATATATAAAAATGTATATAGTGGACCAATTACATTACAAATCATACAATATTTATGAAATGGTAAACCACCCGATACCCAATCTTAACTAATAAAATTATTGTATCAAACTGGTAAATAGTTTTTTTCTCTTTATGCACATTAAGAAGTAAAATCATTTATAATAGTGTTGAAGAAGAAATAAAAACGATTGCAAAATGACGGTCTTAAAACATCAATGAATAAAACAAAACCACCCCTAATAAACCCCCCACCCCACAGGCAAGGGGCGATACGGTGCTGTATGGAAAGGAATGTGGCAAGGCGAACCGATCGCGGTAAAAGTATTCGCATCAAGAGATGAACAATCGTGGGCGCGTGAGACAGAGATCTACAACACAGTGATGCTCAGACACAGCAATATACTCGGTTATATCGCTTCCGACATGATATCAAGGGAATCAGACACAGAGGTAAGTCTTATTAAATTAAGATTTTTAAACCTGATCGAACCTGGAATAAAACTGAACAAACTAATTAAAACTGATGGAAACTTATCGGAAAGGTTCAATTTCGGGTAATTGTGTATTTTTTTCTATTTTAATTAATCAAGATTGAATAGGGAAGAATTTTGAGTTAATTTTTTAATTTGAACGAAAATGATCTGATTAAAACTGGAATGAAACTGATCAAACCAATAATAACTGATGGGAAAAGATGATTTTTGAGTTAGTTTTTAAGGAATTCGAAGATATTGTGTATTTTTTCTTTTAAAATTAATCAAGATTGAATAGGGAGGAATTTTGAGTTAAATTTTGAATCTCATCGAAAATGATCTGATTAAAACTGGAATGAAACTGATCAGAAAGGTTAAATTACAAGTAATTTTTTAATGAAATTGAAGATATTTTTCATCTACAAGGATAAACATGAGTATCACACCTAATCTAATTTTAAACCACAAACCCAACCCCCCTATTCCCCCAGTAATGGCTTGTAACTCTGCTACCATGTTAGTAGGCAGGAGGTTATCTAACGATAGTCTTACAACTACCCTTCCACTTTTCCATCCACAAACACTAGTATCATCCCCTTATTCTAATTTCAAACCACAAACCCCCAAACCCAGTTATGACTTGTATGCTACTACCGCCTGTTTGGATCCGGGTTCACTTAAATCTTTATTTTCATCAAGAAATCTCGATTGTTATAAATAAACTGGGGACAGAACATTACCCAATGTGGGCATAAGGTTACAACCTAACAAATGCTTTACAAGCACCCCTTTGTATTTACCGCCCCCTTCCCTATTTCCTAGTTATAGCTTGTATTGTATACTACTACCACCCACTTGGAAAAAACAAAAAAAATTCCCAAGAATAAACACAAGTATCATCCCCTTATTCTAATTTCAACCCCCAACCCCCCCCTCCCATTTCCCAGTTATGGCTTATATGCTACTACCGCCTGTTTGAATCGTTCCAGTTTCACTAAAATCTTTATTTTCATCATGAAGTCTTGGTCGTTATAAATTGCTTCACAAGCACCCCTTTGTATTTACCCCCCCACTATTTCCCAGCTATGGCTTGTATGCTACTACCACCCACTTGGATCGTTGTATGAATATCTTCAACGCACCGAGTTGGACCACCAACTGATGCTGCAGCTCTGTCTCTCCGCAGCTAATGGGTTGGCACATTTGCACACCGATATCGTTGGAGTTTGTGTGAGTATTTTAGTGTGTATTTGTTAAGGGATTAAATTGGATATACTTAAACACTAGTATTAATTTAATTTAGTTTAGTTTCGTTTATTTACTTTTTGCCCCGTTTTTAAAAATGGTAAATTAATATAATCACGACACAGGAACGGGAAAAGACGGCATAACGTATTTTATTATTAGTGTGTGTATTTGTTAGGAGATTGAATTGGTAATACTTAAACACTACTTTTTTTAAATACTTTTTTACTAATACTTAAATCTACTTTTTAATTGTATATTGGCAATACTTAAATACTACTTTTTTAATTCCTTTTTGTACGTATAACTACTTTTTAAGTGCATATTGGTAGTACTTAAACACTAGTTTTTTCTACTTTTTACTAATACTTAAATCTACTTTTAAGAAATAGAAGGTTAAATTAGTAATATTTGTTAGAAAATTAATTTTTTTAAACTTTTTATTTTATAACTTAAATAAACTTGTTTTAAAAATCTGCCTAATTTTAAAGAGGTTAAATAAAAGATTAAATTTGTAATATTTGTTAAAAAGTTAAATTGGCTTTTTTATAATTTTTTTTGTAACTTTAAAACATAAAATTATTGAAAAAATCTGCTGAAAAAGTATTTTATAAGTTAATTTGGAAAACTTTTTTAAACTGTTTGTACTTTTTTATTTTATAAAAATATGCAAAATATTCTAAGACTTATGCCATTTTAGTATTGTTTTCCATTTTAGTAGTGTATCAGAAACAAAAATACAAAACACTTACTGTTTAAAAACTACACAGATATCTTAATTTTAAACCATTTTGTCAAGGCTAGGATTTTTCATAATGTTTGTACTTTTTGATTTAAAAAAAAAACGCACAATATTTTAAAACTTTTGTACCATTTTAGTATTGTTTTGTATCGCTAGATTATTTATAACAAAACATCCAATTGTTATATATTATAAAAACTACAAAGAAAACTTACTCTTAAACCATGTTGTACAGGGTAAAGCCGCTATAGCTCATCGCGATATTAAAAGCAAGAACATTCTGGTGAAAAATGACCTGACGTGCTGCATAGCTGATCTCGGTAGAACATTTTAAATTTCTTGTTTTTAAAATTTGGTTGCATACATTGTTTTCAAGATAGGATTTTACTATTCTTAGTGATATCTTTTTCTCTAGACCAAGTTTTTTTTTTGGAATTTGATGTTTTATATATTGTTTCCATGAAACGTTTTTATTATTGTCAGTGCTTTTTTGTCGAAACCCAATAATATCCTGTTCTTTGGACATTGGACATCTTACCAAACAATCCATACAATTGTTTTTAAGACAGTTGTTTACATTTCTCCAACCCAGTGGTATCTAATAAGTTGTTCAAATTAAAATTTATGTCTGATTATTGACGCTATAATAGCTCCAGCAACTCGACTGTGGGCATGAGGTGTATTACTGTGCTCGACTGTGGTCATGAGGTGTATTACTGTGATCGACTGTGGGCATGGGGTGTATTACTGTGCTCGAATGTGGGCATGAGGTGTATTACTGTGCTCGACTGTGAGCATGAGGTGTATTACTGTGCACCTGAGCAAGCCACTTCACATTTCTCCAACCCAGTGGTATCTGATAAGTTGTCCAAATTAAAAGTCATGTCTTATTATCCACACTATAATAGCTCCAGCAATCCAGTTGTAGTTATAATGTGCATTACTTTGCACCTGAGCAAGCCAAACTACACAGCTGCATATATTGTTCTATTCCATCCATTCATATGTGCGGAAACAACATTTATTTCAAGCACTTTATATTGCGTTATAAACATTTCCATTGGCTCCCAAAAGTCCTGTCTGATACCAAAGTATTAGTTTCAATCCAGTCTGGCATTTCCAATTTCAAAAAACTAATTTCAATTGTTTTCCTGTATTACCAATAAGGGACACATTTATTCAGTTAAGTTTTGTATTTTAGGAACCAATAGTTCGAATCATAAATATTTTAAATCATTAATTTTAAAGTGCTCTGAAACGCACCGAAAGCATTCCCAAAAATTGATTTGCCAATTATGCCCCTTAATAAAGTTATTATCTGTTTTTTTCGTCAAACGCTTGACAGCCATGGCATGTCGCCCCGATTTCTACCAGAAGGGAATAATGGAATCGTAATGAAAATTTTGTCATTTGTTAGACAACATAGTCTAGATATGCAGAAACCAATATATTTGGTAATAAATCAAGGGGATTTCCCTTGGGACTTTAATAACCAAAACGGTATTTTTTTCTAAAAAATTATTGGCATAGCATTTAAACAGCCGCTCCATTTTTGTATATAATGCATATCCACCCAGCTATTTAAAGTTAAACATGAACCTTTTAGTCCATGTTATTATAATAAAATTGCAATACTAAAACAAGGAATACAAATTTTTTACACATCTTACATAAAATTACAGCTTGTAATGATTTTACAATCGTCATAAATGTAACATATATGTTGTAGTAACTGCTATAAATGTCTATGCATAATATGGTTACTATCGTTTATAAGACTTGACCAAAATAGTAAAATTATGAATCATTAGATCGGATATTTATTTTTATCCCTGTGAATGGAAAAACACAAGGAGTAGTTAACTATTAGATTACCTCACCGTCGGGTTACTAAAATCATTGCAGTGTGTTGTGTATGATTAGAAAGTCCTTCAATTTAGCAGAACCCATAAATTCCACTGGGTTTAGGCAATGTCCGATAAGTGCCCAAGGGCAATTAACTTGGTACTGGTTGGTTTCCAACCTCCAACCTTTCTGCTGGCAACTGACACTTTTGCGCAATGGAAAACTAAGTGGGTTAACACATGCAATCGTCAGATCACCTCGCGCCCACCGTCGGGTTACCGGAGCTATTGCAGTGTGTTGTATGTTGAGCTATCCAGCTGGACAAAGCGATACAAGAAACACCTCCTATTACAGGCCTCGCAGTCACCCATAACTCAGAAGAAGACCAAATCAATATTCCAAAGAACAACCGCGTTGGAACAAAGCGATACATGTCGCCTGAGGTGATTTCCTTGCACATTATTTACTAAATTGTTCTTTATTGTTGTCTAGAATATATTCTTTTCTGCAGTGTTTGAGGCTTATTAATATTAACATTGGTTGCTGTCAGATTTTTTCGTTAGTCGATCGCGATCATAACAATTTTTCCTGGTCACGATCTGGATCGCGTCAAAAATGCTTATTTTCTCATCCGAAAATGCAGACTATGAGAGAAATATAGTTTTACTTTACATCCGTAAAGCGATTAAACACTACTTAACAGCACAAATGAAGCTTAACCTATATACATTTCGGTTACAATCCTTTACAAAAACAAAAATTTGGGTAAAGTCTTTATACAAAGAGGGTTTTTTTACTTATGTTGGTGGCTTACATCTTTTAACTATAAAATGTCTCTATACTGCACTATCCATACAATATTCACATATCTAAATATGGATCTTGATTCTTAAGGTTTTAGACGAAACGTTAAATTAATCATATAAACTGTGTAGGCCTATAAAACATATTGATAATCTGTAAGGTGCATGTATATATACATTTCGGGTACAATTTTTTACAACAAAAGTACTTCTTTAACTATAAAATGTCTCTACTGCATTAACCATGCAATATTCCATATCTGAATGTGAAACTTTTTCTCAAGGTTTTGGACGAAACGTTAAATACATCGAGTTTCGAATGCTTCAAACAAGCCGACGTCTATTCGTTCGCACTGGTTGTGTGGGAGATTGCAAGACGATGTGTGTCTGGTGGTACGTTGTGTTTCATATTATTCAGCTGTTCATTGAATGAATTATCTTAAATTGCTTTTTTGTGCCATTACACACGCTGCAATAGCTCCGGTAACCCGACGGTGGGTGCAAGGTGATCTGACGATTGCCCGTGTGTTAACCCCCTTGGTTTTCCCATTCACGGGGATAAACATGAATATCCTATTCTTTTTCTAGACGGAAAAGAATCGGGATAAATATTCGATCAATTTAGAGATGTTCATTTAAGAATCACCATTTGAATTCAATTAACCCCTTAAACCCGCAGGTTTATAGTAATGGTAACCCCCACTGCCCCCAGAGTAAACCCAATAACCCCACACTCTAACACACCTTAGCACAGGGGTGGGTAACTTTTCTAGTTGGAGGGACGGATGTGAAAAATAAAGTTCTTGGTGGGCTGGATTATTACATAAATGGTATTCAATATCTTAATTACAGGACATGGTTAGATACAGTCTGCGGGCTGGTCAAAATCCCAACATGGGCCGGACCCAGCCCACGGGCTGCCTAAAGGAAACAGTCATCAGGAATTCATCATACTTTTCTTCTCCCAGTATTTATTACCTAAAGTGATAGGAACTAAAGTTTGTTACATTGATAGGACGAGTTGTAATGTCAACAAATGACCACCACCCCAAACCCCAGGTTTAGTGGAAGAATACAACCCCCCATTCTATGACGTCGTCAACTACGATCCCAGCTTCGAAGAAATGCGGAAGGTCGTGTCAGTCGACAATTACCGTCCCGTTATCCCCAACCGCTGGTCATCTGACCCTGTGAGTTGTTTTTAATCCTGGATTAACCCTCCCACCAGCCCTTTAAACCAGATTTTTCTGCTTTTTGTAACCAGAACTTTAGTTATTAATTTTTATGAATTAACCAGAGTTGTTTTTTAATGCTGTATTAAACAGAGTTATTTTTTAATCCTGGATTAAACAGAGTTATTTTTTAATCCTGGATTAAACAGAGTTATTTTTTAATGCTGGATTAACCAGAAGTTTTTTTAATCCTGGATTAACCAGAAGTTTTTTTAATCCTGGATTAACCAGAAGTTTTTTAATCCTGGATTAACCAGAAGTTTTTTTAATCCTGAATTAACCAGAAGTTTTTTTAATCCTGAATTAACCAGAAGTTTTGTTTAATCCTGAATTAACCAGAAGTTTTTTTAATCCTGAATTAACCAGAAGTTTTGTTTAATCCTGAATTAACCAGAAGTTTTTTTAATCCTGAATTAACCAGAAGTTTTGTTTAATCCTGAATTAACCAGAAGTTTTTTTAATCCTGAATTAACCAGAAGTTTTTTTTAATTCTGAATTAACCAGAAGTTTTTTTTAATCCTGAATTAACCAGAAGTTTTTTTTATACTTGAATTAACCAGAAGTTTTTTTATACCTGAATTAACCAAAAGTTTTTTTAATCCTGAATTAACCAGAAGTTTTTTTAATCCTGAATTAACCAGAAGTTTTGTTTAATCCTGAATTAACCAGAAGTTTTTTTAATCCTGAATTAACCAGAAGTTTTTTTTAATTCTGAATTAACCAGAAGTTTTTTTTAATCCTGAATTAACCAGAAGTTTTTTTTATACTTGAATTAACCAGAAGTTTTTTTAATCCTGAATTAACCAGAAGTTTTTTTTAATCCTGAATTAACCAGAAGTTTTTTTAATCCTGAATTAACCAGAAGTTTTTTTTAATCCTTAATTAACCAGAAGTTTTTTTAATCCTGAATTAACCAGAAGTTTTTTTTAATCCTGAATTAACCAGAAGTTTTTTTAATCCTGAATTAACCAGAAGTTTTTTTAATCCTGGATTAACCAGAAGTTTTTTTAATCCTGAATTAACAAGAATTTTTTTTAATCCTGGAACCCATGAATCCACTGGTTCCAGGCAATGTCCATCAAGTCTTTTTAACTAAAGCATCAGACTAATATGTCAGAGTTGAGATCATGACTATAAGAATTATCACTGTTAAAAAAAGAATATATATATATATATTTATATATCACAAGTACGCTTGAATTTATACCATTGAAAATTATTTCACCCACTTTCCTTCTAGTCCCTGTCATTGCTATCGAAGCTTCTGCGCGAGACTTGGTGCAAAAACCCGTCAAACAGACTCACAATTCATCGAGTTAAAAAGTCTCTTCTTAAAGCCAGTGACCAGGTATTTAATGAGCTGTTTTCACACCCATTCATGTTTGTTAATTTAATGGGGAAAACCAAGGAGGTTAACACACGACCAATCGTCAAATTACCTCGCGCCCAACGTCGGGTTACCCGAGCTATTGCATTAAAAAATGTGTTGTGTGAATGATTAAAATGTTTCTTTAATTTTAAACTATGTAATTTTTAAACAAACTTTTTTAACGGCCATGAATGTTTGTTTTTTTGTTATGTATCATGTACATGCAACTGACGTGTTTCAACTATTGTAGTTTTGACGTTTTTTCTCCTTGTTTAGAAACCTTAGTATTTTCTACTTTAAACATAAAGAAAAAGCAAAAATTAACTCCCACTAAAAAGGTTTGGAGCCACCTATGCAGCCGAATTATAAGTTCATTGAAATAAACGTTTTATTCCACCGCTAGTTGGCGCCAGCGATCACGAAGGAGATTTACCCGAGCAACGATATGGACCCTCTGCTCTCTCTGGCGCCGAAAGTGGACGAAAAAACGTACGCTCGCAACCTACTGGAGAAGGAGTGAGAACGTGATGACGTCACCAAATTCATGATGACGTCACCAAATTCGTGGTGACGTAACAATATTCGTGATGACGTCACCAAACCCGTTCACCTTTATTTTCAAGCTCATTTCAGCCACCCGGCTCCCACCACCTTGTAGTATACACATTTCGTATCTGCCACTCTACGTCATAACCGCCTGCTGACGTCACAAATAATCGATTATACGCAGTTTGTGACGTCACATACTGTCTATGACGTTGCAAAGTATGATGATGTCATACGCTGTTTGTGACCCCAACCACAGTATGTGATGTCACAAAATATGATGTCATAAATCACGGTGATGACGTCATAATAATTCACCATCACTTTTAAACGCATCCAACACACTGACTACCAATGTAAACACGGTCGGTCATTTCATGTAATGCCTAAGCTTAGACGGCGTTTTTACCCAGATTAGTCTTATATATTATTTAGTATCTTGTTTATCATGTTATCATTGTTCAAGTCTGGTAGGAAAAGATTGGACAATTTGTAAGTTTCTTCATGAAGTGAGTCGTGCCAGTATTCGACTTGGACCAAACTGGGGGATGTTCACTTGTTTAACAAATATTTATTTCTTCTTTCCTTCAAAATATTCAAAGAAATTTAAAATGTAATGTCTGGGCGTATGTTTAGTCATTACATAAATTTACCGACTGTTCGACTTCTTACAGAATGATGTTTTATTCTCGAATCTTCGTGAAACCCCATTGTGCCTTTACTCCTGCCACTTTATTACGTCATTATAACGTTTGATGACGTGTTACCTATCAGAAGCATGTAAATTCAAACAAAAATAACGCGATTCGTCGCGCCTGTACGAGTGTTGCGCTTGTACGGGTGTCGCCGTTGTACAGGTGTCGCCGTTGTACGGGTGTCGCCGTTGTACAGGTGTCGCCGTTGTACAGGTGTCGCCGTTGTACAGGTGTCGCCGTTGTACGGGTGTCGCCGTTGTACAGGTGTCGCCGTTGTACAGATGTCGCCCCTGTACAGGTGTCGCGCTTGTACAGGTGTCGCGCTTGTACAGGTGTCGCGATTGTACAGGTTTATATAACAACGTATTGTGTCCCCTTCAAAACTACGTTGCCAATTTTTTATTTCAGTTTTTATTCGAAATTCAAGTATTTCATATTCTCATCGTGTCAAACCTACAACGATTTATAAAGAGTTAAATAACAGCATTTTTAAGCCTCTTTTATCTATAAACTTCAAACTTAAATGCGTTATCGTGTGCTAACACCGTATAAAGTACTATTGCAAATTAGCAAAATTCAAATCGTTTTTTTAGATATTTTTTAATTTTTTTGTCGAAAAAATATCTGTCGATTTTTTATTTTATTTGCCAAAATGTTAGCAAGTTAGGCAGTGTAATGTGTCTATGGTGTCAATTGTAAGTATTTTTCGAAAACGTCACTTTTTTATGCACCAATAAACGATAAAAGTTTTCCGTGTTTCTTTAATTATTAGTTTAAAATAGGGATTCAAACTATTAAATGCAAAATTAAAAACTGAATTAATTGAATATTGTGTAAAATTAGTCAATTATGAATTCGAAACCTGGTCGGTTAAAAAAAGTGAGCGCCAGTAATTAATTTTCTAAAAAAACTAATTTCACAAAGAATGAAGCTGTTTTGCTGATGTACTTGTTTTGTTTTATTATTCAGGATAGGTTATTCATGTTTATCTCAGTGAATGAGAAAACCAAGGGGGTTAACACACGGGCAATCGCCAGATCACATCGCGCCCATTGTCGGGTTACCGGAGCTATTGCAGTGTGTTGTATATGATTTACATGGTTCTTCAATTTGGTAAAACCCATTATATCGCTGGGTTCAGGCAATGTACGTAAAAAAGCGACGCACTAATCCACCAGACTAACCAGGATATCAGCAACTTTTCGAGCATAGGATGTACCATGACCTATAGACTGATCTGAATAAATATGAATGAATAGCTGGTACAGTATATTCACTATTTTGTTTCCGTAAAAGCAAGCTATTAGAGCATTAAAATTTGTAAATTGTCAAATTAGTACTCAGACTCATATGTTAAGTAGGTTAAGTAGCTTTATCGGAGCAGTTGCAGTTATTTTTTGTTTCTTTGTGTCGATTGTAAGTATTGTGAATGGTGTTTCCTATTAGGGCAGGGTATTCATGTTATACAAAAGTGGTAAAACAGGAAAACTTGCTTACGCAAATTATCGTCAGATCACCTCGCGCCCACCGTCGGTTTACAGGAGCTATTGCAGTGTGCTGTGTATGATTGATACGTTTAAAAAGGCAACGCACTAACGCGCTATAACCTATTCTGCCGCACCATACTATAATATACATACAATAAGAAAAATAAGGAAAGAAACGGAGTTATATAATTTAAGTATTTGGATAATTTTTCTTTGCCCGCAGTGTGCGGTTTCCCTCCTTCCCTCTTTTCCGCTTTCCATCCTTTTCTCTTTCCGCGCTTTCCCCTCGGAGATGTAGAAGTTTATCGCTACGTTGCCGGAATGGTTATGTGTACTTTGTGTTGTAAGTATATTACTTATCACAACTTTCGAGCTATTGCGTAGCAAGGTTGTGCATTTAGTGTAGAATACGTGGCTGATTGACTTGGACGGCTTTGTTATTTGCGTTGTATTATGTTGTGTTGTGATTTTAAGTGGCAGGTTACTGTATAATGCAATAGTTGGGTTATGTTAAACAGTTGAGTAGTCTACAGTTCCCGTTTTACCGATTCTACGCGTTTACGGACTTTTCTACAATCTGAAAGATTGTTGTAATAGCTCCAGCAAACTATACAATATATCATACGACCGTAAATTTGATACCGGATTTACGACGATAATTTGATTTTTATTGCATCGCGTTAGTTAGGTAAATAATATAAAGTTTTACTAAATCTTAGGTAAGAAGAATTGGGGATTGTGGCGACTATAGTTCGTAGAGACCATGTTTGTCGCAGACTTTTTTCGAGGCTTAGTGTAATAATGTAATACATTTTTTTATAGACATTTATTTTTCCAAATTTTATTTATTTTTATTTTTAATGTAGGTTTGGCCATGTCTAAATATACCGACAGTAATTGATTGGATTTTAGACATTTTTTAACAACTGCCGTTTTTCCCGTTTTCCAAATTGTTATCTAATGTCCTGCTTCGTGTTTTCATCGTGGAAACAAAAAATAAACTAAGCTGTATTACACAACGAGCTTTTACAGTTCTAGCTATCACATTCTGATAGTAAATGCATAATATTATATGTTTAAAAATGCCTAGATAGATGACAAAAATGGTCCATTTTTAATATAAACCAAACATACACATTAAAACCTCTGTTCAAGAGACGAGCCAGGCTTTAAACACGATATTTTAATATTTGGATAAGAAGTCCGTTGACATCTTTATGTGCGCCGGGACAAATAGCACACGGCATACAGTAAATGTTAAAGATTAACAA
>CH002814.1:254332-275159 GCA_000149265.1 Ciona savignyi | reverse complement strand
CACTTCTTATGTGTATTACTGCGGAAATGAAAACACAACCAAATATATGGTTTTATACATTCAGATCGACCGCTTAATCCTGATTTGCAGTAAAGATACTTAAGCCGGTTAGAGCATAGGAAACAAAAAGGTCTAGGTCGTGGGTTTAAATCTCATCCGTCGCAAGTTTTTTTTATACTGTCGTCACGCTATTACTAATTTAATAGAACAAATGGGCCTATAAGGTCTGCAGGGTCATATGTCTGTTTTTTTAGGAATTGAAAAGTAAAAGAATTATATATTTCGCTCTTTGTTTTTTTTAACCCTGTGAGTAAGTATGTACAACTTTACTTTGAGGAGTATTACAGCTACTGTTACCCCCAATTACCGTCTTATAGAACTAAAAGGCTTATCAGGTCTTTGGAACCATTTTCGCCTTCATAAATTGTTGTGTAAAAATGTATCGTTTCTTACTCTATTTTTTAACTCTGTGATTGAAAGGGCAATATACTATAAAGCATTTAATCACTGGAATTTGCTCATCTTATCTGGTTCTTTGATTGCTGTAGCGCACGTAATTGTGGACATACCATTACGTTAAAGAGCTCGCGTATCAAAAATATCGGAGGTCCATTATTTCAAAATCGTTAAATCTGTTTAAAATACCTGAGATTTTACAGTACGTAAATACGCGTTCACCATAGTGTAAATATCGCACTCTCGTCGGCATATGTCCATTTTTATATCTCCCGCGATAAACAGAAGACGTCACGAAAGAATCGCGTGACCATTTATACATCTCAAAGGTAATTGTGATGTCCTTGAATGGAATTGAGATCGTATCCGGCATTTTCTCACCACAAGTTATTTGCGTTTGTGACATCGGGGTAAATAGCAGATGCCCGGCGAGATTTGGCGCTCCATTCCCGCCCGAGTGTGCCTTTCCGGTCCAATGTGCTGCGAAGCGAAAAAACGTTAAATAATCAATATGACTGATGGAAAATCGAACTTTAACCGCAGACGTAATATATTATATATAAATACAAATAATATAAAGAGAAATCCCATTTATATTTATGTAGATTTAAGGTACTTAATCATTATCTGAGACAAAACTTCAAGGCCAGCTATTTCAATCTATAACCTGCGGAATTCGATTTCAAAATTTGACAGATGTTTAATGTAGAAGTAGTCAATCATTACTTCCATTATTTGTCTGTCACAACGCTTGGTATATAAAGCCCCAAATCGTGTGTTTTTATCACGGTTCAATTCGGCCAAGCGGATAAGGAACTGACATGGATTTTAGATTTGGCTGAATAGGTTTATATATCAGTCATGGGGTGGGGTGAAGATGGTAGTTATGACACAGGTATATCTTCGAAACCCCGTATGCCCGCAGTCGAATTAGCCAAGTAATATATAGTGCAAAACCCCTATGCCCGCAGTCGAATTAGCTGAGTAATATATAGTGCAAAATAACCCCTATACCCGCAGTCGAATTAGCCAAGTAATATATAGTGCAAAACCCCTATGCCCGCAGTCGAATTAGCTGAGTAATATATAGTGCAAAACCCCTATGCCCGCAGTCGAATTAGCTGAGTAATATATAGTGCAAAATTACCCTTATACCCGCAGTCGAATTAGCCGAGTGATATATAGTGCAAAACCCCTATGCCCGCAGTCGAATTAGCCAAGTAATATATAGTGCAATACCCCTATTCCAGTAGTCGAATTACCCTAGTAATATATAGTGCAAAATAACCACTATACCCGCAGTCGAATTAGCTGAGTAATATATAGTGCAAAATAACCCCTATACCCGCAGTCGAATTAGCCAAGTAATATATAGTGCAAAACCCCTATGCCCGCAGTCGAATTAGCCAAGTAATATATAGTGCAATACCCCTATTCCAGTAGTCGAATTACCCTAGTAATATATAGTGCAAAATAACCCCTATACCCGCAGTCGAATTAGCTGAGTAATATATAGTGCAAAATAACCCCTATACCCGCAGTCGAATTAGCCAAGTAATATATAGTGCAAAACCCCTATGCCCGCAGTCGAATTAGCTGAGTAATATATAGTGCAAAACCCCTATGCCCGCAGTCGAATTAGCCAAGTAATATATAGTGCAATACCCCTATGCCCGCAGTCGAATTAGCCAAGTAATATATAGTGCAAAACCCCTATGCCCGCAGTCGAATTAGCCAAGTAATATATAGTGCAATACCCCTATGCCCGCAGTCGAATTAGCCAAGTAATATATAGTGCAAAACCCCTATGCCCGCAGTCGAATTAGCCAAGTAATATATAGTGCAATACCCCTATGCCCGCAGTCGAATTAGCCAAGTAATATATAGTGCAAAACCCCTATGCCCGCAGTCGAATTAGCCAAGTAATATATAGTGCAATACCCCTATTCCAGTAGTCGAATTACCCTAGTAATATATAGTGCAAAACCCCTATGCCTGCAGTCAAATTACCCAAGTAATATATAGTCCAAAACCCCAATAACCGCAGTCGAATTACCCTAGTAATATATATTGCAAAACCCCTATGCCAGCAGTCAATTTAGCCTAGTGATATATAGCCCAAAACCCATATACCCGCAGTTGAAATAGCCAAGTAATCATAGTGCAAAACGCCTATGCCTGCAGTTGAATTAGCCAAGAAATTATACATTGCTAGTTAGTACCGAGTGAATACGGCTATAACGCTGTCTGCAGTGGTTCTTTAGGACACTGTAATAACGATAAACGTATGGACCAATTACTAGGGCGTCTTGCGTTTTGCTCTAACTTTTATTGCGAATATATAATTCGATTTTTTAGCCCCCAGTGATTTTTATTTTTCTTATCATTTTGGTTGCAATTGCTTTTTAAGTGCAAAAGATTGCCCGATCCCTCGCCCAGTGTCTTGTCCGGTGAAAATTAAAACTCTGAAAAGAGCGTTTTGTTTAAGCTTTAACGCCTACAATAGTTTATTGTTTACGCATGTGTTTTACTTGAATTAAGGGTCAAGTTATATTGATATTCTTCATATTAAGATGCTTTATATTAATAATAATTTGGGGATTGTCTTTCTAGAAGACACAATATGTTTGTTTCGCGTTGTTTTATTTGATGTATCCGAGAGATGGTGTTGGTATTATACAATAGTATAATCAGATTACCTCGTGCCCAGAGCCGAGTTACCAGAGCTATTGCAGTGCGTGCTGTATCAGTAATACTCTTCAAACAATTTATTTATATCCACTTAATCAAGGCAATTACTCTCTCTCAGACACACATTTGTGCATTTAAGTGCGAGGGTGGCGATTGAATCACTAACTCTTTAAAGGATTAAGTTAAACAGTATCAATATATCAGTTCAGGAACCTAGTTTAAGAGCCCTAACTATTTAAAGGATTAAATTAAACAGTATTAAAATATCAGTTTAGAAACCCCAAACGCTATCTAAACCAGGGATTCTTAAACTGGGGACGCGACCCCCTCGGTAGGTGTAAAAGCTTCACAAGGGGGGCGCGAGCATGACAGTGAGAGATTAGTCTAACAAACGCAGCAGATCTTAGGTGTGCGTTGTCTTTAACAAAGCCTCTAATTAAATGACTGGTTTCCCAAAAACAGTTGCATCTTTCACATCAAGCGAGAAATGGCAAATAATTTATTGCTCCATTTTTTCTTAAATTTGATTTTTGAGGCTAGGTAAGGTGTGAGCATGAATGACAAACTTCAGGGGGGGGGGCGAATAAAAAAGTTTAAGGACCACTGTTTTAAAGGATTAAATTAAACAGTCTTATTATATATTTACCCATTTTGTTATTCAAGAACTCCATGTTGCAATTAGGAACGGAATTAATTTTTTATTTTGTTTTTTTCCTCAGACAATTTTTAATTCCATATTTATTTACCAAAAAAGACTGTTGTTGCTGTTTTAATTGTTTTTGCTTTTTCCACAGGCACTATAAGTAAACGTAAACATTTAAATTTCAAAAGTCTTTGATAATATCGAACAGGATGCATCAAACAGGGTCCATTGTTTTTATTATCTACGTCACAGTAGCAGTGTGTGCAGCCATCGAGATTTCTCGGTAAATTTTTTAACTTTATTTTAGTCACTTAAATATTAATGAGCTGTTTTCAGTTTTAGACCAAACCAAAATGAAATAGAAGTTCGTCAAATCAGTCAGGCGGAACCGTCACGTGACAACGATGTTTTGAGCTCCAAATTGATTGACTTCATTCTTGGATCGCAAGCTCCAGAAAACGACGTGATCTCGGACGCCAACGTGCGGACGCCTGAGTTGAGGTATCGCCGCCACACCATGGGGGAATTCACCAGGATGCAAGGGAAAGCGTACCAGGACCAGCTTTTTCGGAAATTCTTCGGCGCTATCAACCCGAAGTAAGATATTCTATTTTGCCTGAACAGTGTTAATTTAACTTCAAGTAAAACAACTATTTATGATTATTTGAAAATGATATCATTTACGTGCGTGTATTGTACGGTACCTTGGCCGTGTGAATATGATACCAAACAACCCGTCTTTGCCTAAACATTTAATCAAGCTACGGTGTACCCTCTACACACGTTAGGTGTAAATAAGGCGTCGAAATGCCCTGAAGTGACCTATTATATTTCCTTTTTTGGATACGGCTCTGTTTTTGACCAACTTTTTTAACTCCAGATATCGGTATATCAACCGGTCGTGTTGACCATTCGACCACGCATAGAGCGTACCTTCTACAAACTTCAGGTGTAAATCGAAATGACTTATTACGTTTTTGGATACGGCCAATTTTGTTCTTTCTTTTTTTTAAACCACCAAGTTTTAAATCCATAAGGTGCTCGTCACCACGAATTGTTTTTAAATCTAGATATCGGTATATCAACCGGTTGTGTTAATCATTACGCTACGCAAACGCTCGCCCTATAAATCTGCTGTAAAATTTTTTTTTCTCCCAAATAGAACGTTTCTGCATGGTGAAATCGACACTGAATTTGATTTAAAGCTTTAACGGACGATATAAATTTAACCCTTTGTCGGAAAGTCCATTTACGTATGTTTACGTCAGAAATGCCAAATTAGCATTAATTGCTACCAATTAAAACAATAAATAAAACATAAACGCCACACTAAGTCATCCCAATCGAGAAATTCCGTTGGTAAATTGCACAGCAGCTAAAATAGAATTTTAATAATTAGTAAGGTTACCTGTAATTCTAACTTGCTAAGGAATGTGTGCCAGGTTAAGACAGCAGAAACTTTTTCTTTGGTTAAGCACCACAGCATACATTATAAGTGCCAATCAAATTGGGCCGTTTGATTTATCCCGAAATTTTTGAAATATTAATAGATAAAATAATTTGCAAACAATTCGAGTTTATTTAAGTTCACGGTTTATTTGAGGTCACGGAAAAGGCTTCCTTAGGTCAAGTAGAGAAATACCTAATGACGTGCGTCAATTGCGATAACGTGTTTGAGTAACTCATATATCAATATTAGTGCTATTTGCAGGTAGTAGTATCAAAGTATTTCGATTGCTTTGTAATCGAGAGTAGTCACGCTACACTTTTCATAACAAAGCGGGTTATTGTACGGTCGTGTGGTCGAATGGTTAACGCGACTGATACAGTAACCAATTCTATAAAAAAGTAAAACGGACCAGCCAATAATTGACTTGAAACTAGCCCTACACACAAAAATGGCATTGGTCGGCAACCTGCGACACTTTCATGCTTCTGATGCGACTCTTATTAATTCTATTGCTACTGTAGCGAGCCCCTAGTAAGTTTAATACCCATGCATGAGTAAAACAAACAGAAGAACACTCGCGTCTTTATTCCATACAGTATTTTTCCCCTTTTATTGCGAAAATAATATAAGTTTTGCGGCTCCCAGTGAATTTTATTTTATGAAATATCGGTTAAAATCACTCTTTAATTGTAAAAAGTTGCCGACCCCTACTGTAGCCGGTAAAAATGGTCTTGGGTCCGTTTCTTGGTTTCTTGGGTCCGTTTCTGGGTCCGTTTCTTGGTTTCAAACATTATCCTTTTCTCGTCAAGCTAACCGTTCCGCCATTGCTGTCATTTAAATATTAATCAATTTCCTTGCTCAGAATTAACAGCCCAATGACCTGTATGGACCGTATCATCGACGACATGACCATTCCTCGGCATATGATCTCCAACCTCGTCCAGAAATGCTTCCTTTAAGTCGAAGCGGCTCCTGGAACCGAGTCAACTTCGGTTAAATGCTACTTTGTCGTTTTTACATAGTGTTCCCGATTCTTTCGTTAAATCTTCCACCAATAAATTGTTGAATGTGATTTTATCGTCGTTTCGACGAGAAAACTCTTTTGGCGTTATAATACCGCGATTGACAGTTTAGTTTAACTTTTTCATTTTTTAAAAATTATAACATATTGCCAAATTAATTAAATCACGGCATAGAGACAGATAAAGACGACAAAACAAACAGTGGTTAAAATAAGTCATTTAAAAAAGGGTATAAAGACTGTAGCTTAACACAGTAGCGCCGAATATAAAGAATATAAAAACTTGTTAACATGACAGACACATATACTGAATTATAAAAACAAATTAGCAACACGCCCATCACGGGTTAAAAACTTAGAAAAATATTAGTGGTATAATATTTGAATTATAACAAAAGAGTTACTAGGGTCTAAGGTACGAAACTGATCGCTAGCTAGTTGTTTGTGTCCTTGGGCAAGACACTTAACCGACATTGCCTAAACCCAGCGGATTAATGGGTTCTACTAAATTGTAGCAACGTGTGAATAATACACAACACACCGCAATAGACCCGGTAACCCGACGATGGGCGCGAGATAATCTGACGTGTTAACCTCCTTGGTTTTCCAATTCACGGGGTAACCACGAGGTGCCAGATATCCCATCGCTGGTTCGAAACCAGCCACCGTAACAAATAGAGAACCTTAAATGCCCTTAATGGTATTGGATTCGAATACAGGACAGTTTACAAATAACAAAAAATAACTTTAGGAGAAACATTCAAGGGGTGTTTATTTTACATCAATGCACAACAACAATATATTTGGTATGTTTACACCAGCATAACTGACTTATGTTTGATGCCTTATCGAATATTATGGTACAAGGATCAACCATTAGGTTATGATGTACAATTTTGCAAGTCATTTATCGTAGTTTGATCAAAAAATCATTACGTATTTTCATCAAAGACTTTTATATCAGAACGCACCAAAAAATGCTTTTAAAATGCGGAGAAAAATATAATAGTCAAGTTGTAGTGGACTTTGGACGGTGTTAAAACCGATTTAATGAATTAAAAGGTCCTTTCGAAAGAAAAATATTGTCAAAAATTTAAGGTTTGTTTTTAATCGATTAATCAATCTGCATCAGTGTCCCTAACCGGAATTTAAAAACATACAAACTTGATATTTTTGTTTTCGTTGTAAACATAACCCGGACGGGTTTAATGCGCACATTCACAATCTCTTCTTTGTTTTTAATGTTGAACCAGCTGATTAGAACTTGGTCAACAGAGTATTAATCTCAAGGACGAAAGTGTTTAATGACAATCTGAATTCGTGTTTTTTTGTTATCTTTGTTTGGAAAGTTTCATGATCAAAATGCCTTTTGGTGTTTTTTTAAAGGATTGCATTGCAAAATAAAAATACTTGAATTTGCCATTGTTAGAGTTTAAAATCCTTTCGTTTTGCTACCTATATCTTTATCGAACATTTCCAGCCCTTCCGACAACCTGATGAAAAACACTTTTCAGAAGGTACTCGTGTTTACCGGTCTTTGCGGGCGACTTGTACGTTTCTACAGTATTGCAACGTATGTTTTGTAGTGTTTTGGGCTCAACCAACCCGTAATCCTGTTTTTGTTGAAATGTCTTTGCCTCTCTGACGTTGGGTTGTCGCAGAACTTCAGTTTGTTTACCGCTTTCCGCGATTTATACTTTGCAGCAATCGTCAAATATACAAAAAACATATATACGCCGAGGGCGAACTAGTTCCCGGTCTTGTTAACATTTACTTTTCGGTTTGCATCAACATTAAACCGAAGTTTTAATGAAGAAATTTCCGAAAAATGAAGGGTCAAACAACACATACGTTTATAACCTACAAGCTATACAGCGGGCAAGCGGGTATTTTTCTCGGCGTTCAGGATTTATTGACCAAAAATTCCTCATAGCAAATTTACTTTCTTGTTTTTGTCTTTGCACGGTAATGGCAACGGTAGATATTTGTGCATTGTACAAATATCGTATGGTTTAGCAGAAAAATTCCTTAAAGCCTATACAGTGGGAAAGAGGGTATTTTTCTTGGCGTTCAAGAATTACTTGCTAAAAATTCCTGATAGCAAATTCACTTTCTTGGTTTTGTCTCTGCATGTTAATGGCAACGGTAAATATTTGTGCAAAATATATATATTGTAAGATTTAGCGGTAAAATTACTTGAATATTTTCTGATTAAAACTGTAACGCGCACGGGGACTGGTTTGTTGCGTTATGTCTATGCACTTTTATATATATTTTAAGACCCATTTTTAATAAAGAACCTTTTAATTAAAAACGTTGCAAGCCCTTGTAATTAGTCCAACGGTAGGCCGTTAAGACAGCGTCCTGAGAAAATTTCGAAATTCTTTAACACAACTAATGTGGTTTATACTGAACGTGACATCCGTAAAGCCAGAAATGATCTCATATCGCTACCATTATCAGGATAAGACTGTGAAACACGAATTCGGGGTTATCGTTCTTGGCCATCTATAAAGACGTACTATAAATCGCTGGAATTACCGGTAGTGTACGTGCAGCCAATTGTGTATGAGATCACTTTTTCATCCGAAAATTGGGGTGACTCTTCTCCGGTATGATTATGTAGACCAACCTCATAGGTTAATTTAAGGCTAAAATTGGCAAAATTAGGGGTCATACCAAATTCAGAAGCCCTACTGGACCTCTTCTCTTTATGTGTCACCTTTAAAATGTTTTCAAAAGTTTATGAACTGCGTGTGGTTATCATTAGATATAATAGAAGATGAGAAAGTCACTGTTGTGTATTTACGTATAACATGATGACTCAAACGCCGGTTATCTTGGTCTAGAATACATAAGTCACCCAAATTCCAAAGCGAGGTCACGCGTTCCTGGTATTACCAAAATGTTTTTTTAGTTTAGCTTAGTTTTTTTCCACGATGAAAACACGATGCAGGACCTTTGATAAAAAATTGGAAACGGGAAAACCGGCATAACGACAGTCGTTAAAACACGTCTAAAAACCAATCAATTATCGAATTTTGGTATGTTTCACCGTTACTTTTCATCTTCGAAATTAATAATGGTATTAAGCATTACTTGTAACACTAACTGAACTTTTGCTTTAAATCAACATTTAATTAAACTGTTGCAAACTAAACTTAAATCGAGTTAATTATTTCCAAATTTTATATATGTTCAATATAATTCTGTGAGCTGAAGCTATGTTTTTTTCGCCAAGACTGCCGTTTATTTTGTTAATAAATAAATGAAATAAAAATGATATAATTGACTTGGACTGTTCGTAGAGTTAATAATAGGGATATCTTGTGCACTCGGTCTATTTTATTGAAATGTGAAAAACATTTGATATTGGCTTTCACTAAAGTGTGTAATGAATTGTTATTTTTTTTCTTATTATATTGATTATGTTTCGAATCTGCGTCTGTTTGTACCAATAGCAAATTAATTAATTTTTATATACAGCAAGCTTGTGTTTTAACGACTGTCGTTTTGTCGTCAGGTTTTAATTTCCTAAATCATTTTAAAATCTCGAGCTCTGGATTTTCACAACTGACACAAAACTAGTATAGAATAGTATTCTCGTGTTTATCCCTATAAATAGGAAACCAAGACGTTAACACAGATCACCTCCTCACCGTCGGGTTACCGGAGCTATTGCAGTATGTTGTGTATGATTCACACATTCCTTCAATTTGGTAGAACCTATTAATCCGCTGGATTCAGGCAATCTCTGTAAAGTGCCTTGCCCAAGGACAAAACCGACTAACTAGCGATCAGTTTCGTAGCTGCAACTACTGGGTTATAAAGCGTCGCAGTAAACCACCAGACCAACCCGTCGGACAAATTGTATTGTAAATGTGTAACCGGGGTATGAATTACACGCCCTAATACGAAGTAATTGTCCGATTTCCTAACCGAACATCGGGTTGTCAAAATTATTCTCTAAGTTCGATGAATCGATAAAACCGTTGACGTTCAGCAGATATCGTATACAATTAATTAATTAGACCTCAAAATCTATTTTTATAAGAAACCATTAAAAATTTTCGTAATGCGATTCATTTTCCAAATTTATTTTATAACTTACTTTTTACGCGTTTTAACCGTGGACTAAACTACACCTATAATAAATGGATTATTACAACGAATTTGCAACCACTGCAACACGACATCGGTATAGTTATTCAAACCGAGCAATGCCAAAACGTTATCCGACGATAAATGTTAACAATTTCGTTAATCCAGATTCTATTTACTTAATACCTGAATTTAATATTAGTTATAACATTACATTAACTCTGTTATTTGTCGTTGAGATATATTTTAAGTTTTTTGGCAATGTTGAAATTCTTAAGGTATATTACTACAGAGGAAATTTAGACCAAAGGTCGAAATACTTACAATCTCTGTGTACATATTGTCCTGGTGGTAAACGTATTACACAAACACAACATTAAATACTTTGTCGTAAGTCATTTATTGGCAGATCCAGCTCGTATAAAAATGTGCGTTGTAATGCAGCCATATTTGTTTGGAAGACATGAAATAATTCAATAATATATTGAGCAATAAAACATTATTTAAAATACCATAATGCAGTCCGTTTTGCTTTCTTAGTCTTTAAAGGTGCTAAAGCCTTAAAAATAAATTGAGGTATAGGCATTAGTTATTATAATGCGTGAAAAAATGACGAACGTTTATTACAGAATATCGTCAAATTACATCGTTCAACGTATTACAAAATTCTGTGGTTTGAGCTATTACAAAATTTGTTTAATATATTTTACTATTTATTTGTGTTTAACATTTAAAAGACGTTTTTAATATTTAAAATCCCATTATTTCAATTTACGACCATGAATTTGACCTGTGGAACTTGACCTTAAGATCGTCGACATTTCATTAAAAGAATAATATTTTGCAACATTCTACTGAAAGTGTTAAAAAATCAATTCGTTCTTTTAAAAAAATATGTTTTCTTCCTAAATTGTTGTTCTATAAGTCACATACATTTCTGCATATTAGAAATAGTTGTTATGTTACCAGTGATGAATACACTGAGTTATGTTTCCTCGTACTAGTAGGGCGTTATCATTCGAGGCATTTGACGTCATAACCAGGTAATAAAACCGCCCTATTCGCGAATGTTAACTGTTTAGGTGAACGGTCGGTAGATCGACAGTTTCGTAACAATGGCGTATTGTTTCACAACAGGTATTTCGCAATTTCAAGCCACGTGGGATAAAACCAGTTTATACCAGTTTAAACCAGTTTGTTATAAAATTTCAAGCTATAAAGTCGATATACATTTGCGGTCTTCAGAAATTCTAATCTTTGATTGGAATTAGATTTCAAAGTTTGGTATACATCCTTATCGGAGGGTTATTTATAAATATTTAGACATGAACTCAGTAAACTCAGTGAACTTAAGGCGAGAACACGTTATTTCTTGTGCGGAAACTCTGGTTGGTTAAGGCAAAGCATAAGGCGTTTTTTAATTAATACTCTTATCAGCGAATAAGTTTATAAATGTGGATTTTCTAATAACATGTATATAACCATTGTTTATTGGAATCTAAATTATCTCAAATATATATCTTCTCATAGCAAATTTTTTTACCCTCTCAAAACCTATGCGTGGTCGAAAAAAATATTTTTTAATCGAAGCATTAAAATTTACGGAGATACTTATTTTTGGAATTCCCATACGTGGTTATTTCATTTTTATACAGATTTGTCTGTTGCTTATTATATTGGTATGAAAATTAGGGTAAATTTGGGTAAAATGATCTATCTATTCCAAAATAAATTTATACTTCTTCTTTAGCTCAAGAGTAAAAGGCAGTGTGGATAAATATTTAGCGCAACCGATTTATATGCAGAATTGTATATAATGAATGGGCCATGTAACGAATCAGTTGCGTGTTCCAATCTTAGCTTAGTAAAAAATTAACTTACTCGTTGTAGCAAATGAAAAGTAAAACGCGCGAATGAACGAATTTAAGAAGCAAAAAGGAAGGCCAAAACCGCTTACTCGACATGAAAGTATAAAAGAAAGGTTTTTTTTAGTTTATTTCAATTTAAGCAACGCCGACATGTCCAGTCTCTCAGATCAGACATCCAATTAGTTTAAAGACGTACCTTCAAGGATATAAGGGGTGAAATGAACCTTTAAGTACTGAATCTGCAGAAACCTATACAGCCAGTGATGGGATTCAACATTTTAAGAACATTTTCTCTTTTGTATCGTACTAACAACAGGTTCCCTAAAAGGTCTAATGTCTGTAAAAACGCAAGAATCGGATCGGTGATTATCCCGACGTTCCAAGAACGGGTTCGACCGAACTTATGCGAACCTCTGGAATTCCATCATTGCCAGTATATGTATGCGCGTGGAAGTATCTACAATGTTAGTTTTTCCAATGCCCTTAGCGAGTTATCGCCGTGGAGGTAAACACGGACATATACTCCAATGAATAAGATCGTACTTTGAGCTATGCTGGTTTGTAGGCTTGAATTACGTACACATCTGCTTTTAGCCCTAGTGTAGGCGGTAATAGTAATGTCGTAGTAAAGGTCATGTAAATAAACAACTGTACGATCCTTCGCGTAGGTTCGCAAAGTTATTTTCGTTTTGTGTCGGGACAACAATCGCGTGGTGGGTGTCGTCCCAAGACAATAGTGACTTGTGATGTCACAATAGTGTGTACGAGCATGCGCGGTAGAGCGTGGCGAGAGTAGGTCACGTGAGAGAGCAGTCAATGAGAAGGTGTGTCCTAGGTGTGATTGAGTAAAGAGCGCTATAAAGTCTCGCGAAGTCGTTTGCAATCCGTATCAGACGGAACGTCTCGAGGCAGTGAGGTTTAAACGCAGCGGGTATTATATCGCGTTAGGAAGTTTATGATTTAACTTCTTTAGGGGGACATTACTATATTATTTAAATCATAATTCTCGTTTCTTTTACAAAAGTGACACAACCACAGTTTCTGCAGTATCTCGAGAGGTTATTTAATATATTGTATAAAGTAAATCTGGAAAACCAAAAACATCTTTATTTTCTTTTCCAGCGTACTTATTTTATCGTATTTGCAAACAAAAACTACAAATTTCTTTAAAAAATGTCGAGTGTTCAACCAATTATGACAAAAGCGTTTTTTATCTTTGTCCTGCTTATTATTGCCATTGAAATGACGCTTTCGAAGCCACTTAGAAGGTAAAAGTATACTTTACTAAGATTAAACATTTATGTCCGTTTAGATTTTAATATAATTCGTCGTTTTGCAGACACCATACGTCCAGGGAAAATGGCAGACGAGTTCCAAGCAGCGAGCTCCACCATGCGGAACGGTAAATTAAATTTCAAATTTCGTTTATCTGTCGCAATCTCGTTTTCGGAAAAGCAATTCGATTTGGCGATATTTCAGCTAATTGTGCAACTTTTCACGAAATAGAATTCGAACTAATGATGTTATCGTCACCAAAACCGTGTTTTCATATATAAATTAGATCGGTCGCGTTAACCATTCGACCACACGACCGTGCGTTAACTGCGCAACTTTGTTCTACGTTTTCCATCACAGGGTTTAATTATACCCAATACTTAAAAACATAACTTTATATATATTTTTGGCCGCCGTGAATGGGAAAACCAAGGGGGTTAACACACGGGCAATCGTCAGATCACCTCGCACCCACCGTCGGGTTACCGGAGCTATTGCAGTGTGTTGTGATAGACACGTTCCTTCAATTTAATTAAACCCATTGATCCGCTGGGTTTAGGCAGCGTCCGTTTAATGCTTTGGCAAAGGACGCAGAGAACTCCGGTTTGATCTCCCAACCTAAGTGTTCATATGGCCACCGAAAATGTCTAAACATAAAAAGTAACCATAAATTAGTATTTTATTATTTATACTCAATTTAACAAAAAAAACACAATTGGTTTCATGCTTTAAACTCAAATTTATTAACCGATCGAAACATTAATTAGCTGTAAAACTGTTTGTATATTTATTTTTATTTAAATAGTGACATTACACAAATTGATAATTGATAGTTGTGTTTCAGTTTCATTATTTCATTTAAAAAATATTTTAAAATACATATCTAAAGAAGTAAAGCTCGTTTTTAACGTCTACAGTTATTTTGGGCGGGGCACGAAATTTATTTACCATAACTGAATGCGTAAATTATTTTATTATATAATTTCAGTACGAATGCAATTCTAACGGAAATAATTGACGAACTGGAAGATGAAGAAACGTCCGAAATCGAACGAAGAGAGATTGAACTTATAAAACTCCTCACAAAGATCGAGGTCAGAAGGCTACTTCGGCGGGGTTCTGGTGCGTTGAATCGCCGCGTACGGAGTTTCCTTGGAGCCGAAGCGTGGATAGTCAAGGAGCAAGCAAAACTTCATCAAAAACAACTGAAACAAATTGAATCTGCGAGAGTTTTTTCGAGGTACGTAAAACTAGAGTAAAAATATGTGAAAATTGGCCAATAGGACAAACTATATTCTTTATATAATAGGTAATGTCTTAGATACACCAACGAAGCGTACAAATGTTAAAACGACGCAATAACTCGTAATATATCGCACTCTCTATAATCTCAATTTTAAACTAGTTCAACAATTCATTTTTTATTGAAATCATATTTTAAGGAGCTTAATGTTTTTCTGTATAAACTTGTAGGGTACACCGACGATTTTTACTTTACTTTCCTTAGTGAAAGTATAACCTTTAAACGCAAAATATTAAAGTGAAAAAATTATAATTTTTCTAAAAAAATCATAATTAGAATCGCTCTTCGTGCAGTACAGGTTTATTAAAAAAGGAATATAAAATCTACGCCATTTGAAACAGTTCGAAAAATAATGTTCTACCGAACAGACGTTTACTTTTTGACATTAACTAACGTTGAGTGTACAAAAAATAGAAAGAAGGAAAGTTATTTATTACTTAGGTTGGGTAATCGAATGTCTAATTTTCTAAATTTAAAAAAATCTAAAAATTGAACCCCCAAAATGGACGTCATAGAATTTCGTTTCGCGTATGGTTCTGAACGAGACGATACACTGATAAAGCACAGTTTAAGAGCTCTGGTAATTGGTTCAACATTTTTAAGCAAGGACTGTAGGCCTACAAGAGATGTCGTAACGTCATGAAATATGACTACTTTCTCATTGGCTAAAGCTCTCGGGTGTCGTTTTAAACTGGCCAATCAAACACGTCTCTTGCTGGGTGTTATTTTTACGTCTCCAAGGAAATATTTTGGACCATCTTGTAAGCAACCTAGGGGGGGTACAAAGTTCTTGTTTTTTTGGTTTCATTCGATACCTATGCACCTGGAGAACTGATGTCTCCTATTGTTATAAAATAACTGCAATTATGACGATAAAGACACCCGGAAAGCTCGTGTTACTTGAAGAGACTATTTCTGACGCAATATTTCCGAATATGGGTAGAAGTAGAACGTAGGAATCGGGGATCAACGCGTGGGAACCTTTTGTCTTCCTGACCCCTCAACTTTTTACACGATTGTATGGCAACTACGTGTATCGCAGACGTTTTTAAACAAATTAAGGTTTTCCTTGAGAGGTGTTATCAAGGCGGTTTCGGTTGTTTTTTAAAAGATTCTTTTGGGGATTTTAACATTTGGAAACGGTCGCGTGGCCGAATGGTTATCGCGACCGATTCATATATACAGAGTTATATGCAATTAATCTGCCCTAGCAACGAACCCTTTATTGGTTCAAAAAATTAGTCCGATTAAAAAGGAAAAAAATAAACATTATTGGAAGATTTCAATGCAATTTTTTTTATTTCCAGTCGCCCTTCAAAACCTGTGAGTGAACTAGCCTTCGATGAATGCTTCACGAATGCCATTCTACGCGGCGTATCATCTGCCAGAGCGCAGAGAGAATGCGACTCACGATAATAATTGATTCATCGTCAACAACTTATCACTTCGGCAAAGAACACTAGTAGGGGGGAACAGCGCCACCATGCGGCTTGGAGAACTCGTTGAACTTTTGCGCAACGTTTTGTTTATTTTGTATCATAGTTTTCAGTTGTAAAAAAACACAATTTCGCGCAATACTATTTTCCACTTTTGTATTTTTATCGTTTTTTTTTAATTTTTATTATCTGCATTTCTATACTTCTTGCGTTCCGGTATTGTAACTCGCATTTCACGATATACGTTTAGCGCGCCTTATTTTCTATTTGTTTATATATGTACATGTGTTTACTATTTATCTTGTTTCTTCACTTTGATATTTATTTCAGCTGCAACTTATTGTAATAAACATAAAACCCAAGAATCAAACTTTTATTTAAAATTAAAGGTATATTGGGCACCAGTCTCGATCCCATGATGGGCTCGTCATTAATACCATTTTACCAAGAAAATTTGTATATAAATCGGTCGCGTTAACCATTCGGTCACACGACCGTTTAAGGCTAAAAAAATAGTTTAATGTCCGTCATGGCCACCATTTAATGCAACTTAAAAATGGCGTTGTCTCGTCCAATGGTATATAACATAGATGATTTCGAATGGTAGAGCTAAAAGGAGAAAATATAAAACTATACGAAAATACAATAATTAATACTAAATCCCTAGCCACCCCCTAACCTATTGTACAAATTGTTACAAATCACTACCCACTAAACAACCCTATGTTAATATGGTTTACAGAGACTTATTAATTAGGTTTACTTTAATTTTTGGATTACGGCTGTTTTATATTTTCATGTTTAAGTATTATCCGAATGGTAGAATTATCAAATAGAAAGCACATTAGAATAGCTTCTGCAACCCAACTGTGGACAGGCCTATACATAACAGTTGCCTCTGTCGTAACTTTTGAGAGCTACTATTAATTATAATCTTGATAACATCTTTAAATCTGACATTTCTATACATTTATTTACTGTCGCGTTATCGAGGCATTTCTACAGAATCATTTTTTACTAAAATTCTTTTGTCAAATATTCATGTTTAAATCCGTTATTATAAACTAGTTAGGCCAATGTAATGGATGTTTTCTTGGTAACCTATCCGACGATACCGGTGAATGACTACTTTAAACCGAATTCGACCGTTTAAACTTATTAAACGATAATATATAGTTGTTCTGTAAAATTATTTATGTTTAAATCAATTTAATGGTCGATAATCGCGTTTTAACATTTTAATGCAGATTTTTTCTGGTAATCTGGATTTCATGGTAATGTTATGAAACAAAGGATAGAATAGGTTAAAACCAAGGGGGTTAACACACGGGCAATCGTCAAATCACCTCTCACCCACCGTCTGGTTACAGGAGCTATTGCAATGTGTTGTGCATGATTTACACGTTCCTTTAATTAAGAAGAAATCATTAATCTATTGAGTTCAGGTGATGTCAGTTAAGTGCTTTGCTAGTAAGCGACAAGTTTCGAACCAGCAACCCTTCTGCTAAAAGGGACGCACTAAACCACCAGACTAACCGGTAAAACATTCGACCACAAATTGGACAAGTCTAGACTTACCAAACAATAAAATATAGTTGTATATGTTGTAGCAGCATACCACCTAATATGACTAGAATCCCTTGACCTTTTACACAGAAAACGAGCGAACCGGTACGAGTTCATGACATTTTCAAGTCGTGCTGGGATTTTATCTGTTATTAAAATCGCAAAAAGCGCTATAAACATACTATAAACAACTATAATTAGCCAACTATTTTCGCATAAACCTCTTAAACCTGGGCCTAATGGGAAAATTGTGTAAAAAGATTAAAATGTGAAAAATTTCACAGGATTAAAGTATAAATGCGAATTAAATGTGACATATTTATGCGTTTCGTTCAGCTGACGCGAAAGTATTTACATCTTTAAGCTAAAGAGGTTGACAGTGCTTAGGCGTATAGTTAAGCACTATATAATACTTAACAGTATTTATTAGGCACATATTTAAATGATTAAAAAACTTACCAGTACTCACGCGTGTATTTATTCACTGTAATACTTAACAGTACTTAATAGGCGCATATTCAAATGCTAAAAACAACTTATCTTAGATGCATATTTAAACATTAAAAAACATATCAAAACTTAGTTGCAATAATTACTAAAATACTTATTGTATTAATCCGAGATTAAAAATATTATTTTACAGATTTTATGAGAGTGTGCACAATTTTGATTAAAAGATTTAAGAACTTGGAAAAAAGTTTAATAATCGTAAGTATTTGTTTGGTAATATTATATTAGTACGTGATGCCAATGGAGGGAAATATGAAACAAGTGAACTATTTAAATTAATGCAAAACAAGGTTATATCAAGTGATGGCATTCATAATTTTAAGAACAGGTTCTCTTTTGTATCGTACTTACTAACAACAGGTTCCCTAAAAGGTCTAATGTCTGTAAAAAAGCAAGAATCGGATCGGTGATTATCCCGACGTTCCAATAACGAGTTCGACCGAACGCATGCGAATCTCTTGAATCCCATCACTGGTTATAATGCTCCATAATCCACATTACCATTGGGGGGTTAATTAGTAACAATTTCTGCAATCCGCAGTTTTAAATTTTACGCTGTAAGGGTGGAATAGGATTGAGTATACATTTTCTTATTTCTGTTGGTAAATATTTCCTTATTTAGTACCATGCAAATATTGGATTATAAAATGCCAATCATGTCCATCAAATAAATCATTAAATAAAATATACTATGAATTTAGTACGCGAAGTTACATACATCTTTCTTTACATTATTCACGATATGAAGATTTCGTACACTAGATAAAAAAGTATAGTTTTTGTACCAATAAAGAAGAAAACGCAAATGCTATAACAAATTTAATAGGCAGAATATTTCGCTTAGAGCCGCGTTATGTCGCATGCCTGCTGTCAAGTTGCATATTTACATTTGCTATATTGAGTTTTAGGTAAATTAGTGTTTTTAAAGCACTAAAAACAAATAAAAAATAAACCTTTTTAAATTGTAAAGATTTTATAATTAGAAATGTAGACATGGTCAGTCGCATAGTTTTATTCAGGGGTTTTGAGATGAAAATACAAAAAAAGTTGAAAAGGGTAAAAATTGTATTACGAAATCTTTTACAGAGACGCAATCGAACTCGTTTTTCTAAAATCCTTTGTTAATAGAGACCAAAAATGTTGCGTGCGTGCTTTCATAACGAGATGCAGGCGTGTCTTGAAATGTGGTGACAGTTCAATTATTTGCGTTTGCCTGACAGAAATGTGGGTGTGTCCAATTAAGAAGCTAGGAGAAGGGAGACATCAAGGGTTTCATAGCCAAACTTTTAAGAATGTGGTAGAACGAGGGTCCTACCGGATGAATAGAATTGTTTAGTTTTTAAAATACCCCATCGTCATTTTCTCTCAAACGAAAGAAAGATTGCACACGTTTTCCTTTATTTTGTTTGACTAAAAACCGGAAGGATTTATTCATGGGTTCCAACGGATGGATATAATAGTTTACTTTCCAAAATACCCCAACATCATTTTCTCCTAAATGTAAGAAATATTTCTCACCCTTCCCCCATTTTATTATCTGAAAACCGGAAGGATTAATTTCTACTTAAAGTTGCAATAGAGCGTGACAATACTTCGGCTATTTTTAGCTCAAACGGTTCCAGCCACTTGGTTCTAGTCGCAACAAATTGACTCCGAAAATAGAAGTTCACGAGCAGAAGCGTCTATTTCCGGTTGACAATTTGATTCGAATACTAATGTGTAATGGAATAAACCTTTCAGTATTTTATTTGCTTAACCGAACAATTTACTTTGAAGCTTAGTGTAATTTTAATAGAAACTTTATTTTTCCAACTTTTATTTACATGTATCGTTCACGTTAACAATTTGACCACACGGAAATATTTTTTACCGAGGTAAGTTTCGAATAAATGAGTTTGCGTTATTTGTTTTTTTAAATTGGTTTATGAATCGGGCGCGTTCGACATTCAAAAGTAGTGGTTGATGAGCGCCGCTTAGCGACTGGGTTAAACTCAAATATAAATCACTTGGCGGCGACAAAGGGTTTCTTTTTAAATATTCATGTTATATGCGGATTAAATCTGAAATATTTGTGTGGTTAAAGCGACCGATTTTTATAGCGATTTTTACATAAAAAAAAAACAAAAACACTCTAATCGATAAGCTTATGAAACGAAACTTATTCCGTTAAAAATGAATCGGAAAAAATGTGCCCAACCACATAGATAATCGTCAGATTACCTCGTGCTCATAACAGGATAAATTTAATAAAGACTGTTTTGAATGTGGTCACATTTGAAAGGACTGTTTGGCCGAGAAGGTACAACCACTGATTTAAAGTTTTTGCAATGTCTTTAAATAACCCACCGTTATAAGGGCGACATGAATTGGCCAACGCTAAAGGGAGGAAAAACGGAAAGGAGGGAAGGCGGGAAACTGCTCACCAAAACTATGGAAATTAATTCTAACCCTTTACCAAATATAATCTTAATCCAAGAACTCTAACTCTAACCCTATGTTTAAAACTT
>CH002814.1:206162-246738 GCA_000149265.1 Ciona savignyi | reverse complement strand
ATGATAAAATTAATAATTTTAATGAAAAAATAACAATTAAAATAAATAATAATTTTTATGATAAAAATTATAAAAGCATCATGTTTAGACAGAAGAAACTACACAATGCAATAGCCCTGCTGTTTTCATCTAGTAAAATGCGCCAAGAAAAAACACAAAATCCGATCTTATTATTTTAGATTTTAACAACATATTAATAAAAAGCTATCAAATACTTTCATTCTTGGAAATTAGAAGCAAAATGACACTTACATAACGAAATGAATGTGTATAAAGAATTTGGACACTTATAGCGGTGTCAGTTTTCGAAACGGTTGTTTACATTTTATCGCATATTTTTGCCATAGAAATATTGTTATTTTTATCTTTTCGGAGTAATAATAAATCCGAATATAATCATAATTCTAATGCGTAACCACAAAATATATGTTTGATCCTTTATAGAATACACACCATATAGGAATATTTTAAATACATATATTCGATTAACAACGTAGGTTTACTTCATGAAAAACGTTTACTTTTTGTAATACGACACAACTATTTGTGTTCACTTGTTCGCACACTTTTATGCTACGTACATGTGTTGAATTGTATAGCAAATGGCAGTCGTAATCTGTACGTATTAGCAATGGGTTGTATTATGCTGCGATTTTACTGGTTTTACTAATACAAGATTGGGCACAAAGTACAGGTCTTATGAGCGAACCCTAGAATTGTAACATATCCATGTCCACGAAAGACGTGCAGAAATGATATATACAGATTTTGAGGGCTGGCATAAGTGCTCTACATACGAAGTTTATATAGGTTTAAAAAATGCAGAATCGTGAATTTTTTGCGACAAATAGGGGTGATCTTTAAATGGGTCGCTGAAAATCAAGCGTATCGACAACTTAAATTATTTAATTTAGTGATTTTCTCCTTCCAGTGAGTTTATTTTTGGCTTTTTTCCGCTATTCGTATGTAAGCTCACTGACCCACGCTTACGTTGTAACACGATACAGGCATTGATCGCCGTTATATTGTCAATGACTGGCAAAAAGCGGAATGCTTTTGTAAATAATCAATCACACCGAGTTCAGTACACGAAACAAACCACTCATAAAAAGCGAACAGATTTTTAACGGAGTGATTTAATTCCCAAGGCCTGTGAATGACGCAGGTTGAGTTAGCGCGACGCCCATTTGCAAACAACGCGCCCATATAGAGCTATCTATCACTTAAATAATTCACTAAATCAAATACAAGATAATACTACCTAAAATACGTTCCGGACCAATTTAACGCCACATAACTCCTTCGGATACCGATGTAGATTTGGGGACAATGGTGAAGTGTTGAGAAACGTTCATCGCATGGGACTGAACTACAAGAGATCCGACATTACGCTACGTCAACGTATCCTAAAAGCGAAAAAGGTCGATGTGGTAACGCTTTTTTCAAGTAGATTTCTCCCCTTCAAAATTTTAAAAATGTGGTAAATAGACATGTGATAATTACGTATTTCAACACCCCAGAACGTAGAAAACAATGACTTTGCTAATTTTAAAACCCTTCAAGCCTGAAAACAGCGGAAAAATATTGCAAAATATTTAACTTCAGTCCATATTTCACAGTCCGACCTTTGATCGGGTAAAGACGTACTTAATTAAAAGTTATGACCACAGGAAAAGCATGTCGTCAATTTTTAATCGCCCACGGTTTTTGCTTGATTTGCTATTTGCCCTGAGTTTTAAAACTGCCGTGATTAAGGGCGTTGACACTAACTTGCAAAGAAAACTGTTAGTTTATATCCCTTTACCTGAACTTTGGTCAGGAATACGAGGTACATAATTAAAATTTATGGACATGAAAAACAAAGTAAAGAAGCGATGAAAACCTCGTAATTTTTATAAGGCCATTTTGATATTGCTTCTTATTTAAAAAGTCATTAAGCTGACATATATTGTGTATATGAAGCTAATATCTATTGTGTGTAAATCACTTAAAATTCCAGTTGCTTAATAAGAAGCCAGCCGGTAAATCACTAAAATAATCTGTCAACATTATAGGTGGCAATCGGAAGTTAATCACAAAATAAAAACCATACTGGGAGATGGCCTGGACTAGTGCGTTTTGTACACACGTTTAGTAATAATATTCATTTTTTATTGGATTTAATTAAGAATATTTCAATTCCATTTATTGTACTCCGAATTGTTATTGTAAGTAAATTTAATTGCTATATTTTTATGTCTGCTTTCCATTCCGACAATACTGTACTTTTTAAATTTAGGTGATGCAATTATGTCGCAATTGACAACCGGATTAGCTTACGTGGCCGTCTGTTTCCATCCCACTTACACCCTTTGATAGATGCGTTCACTGTCTACCGATTCTGCTGACGTTCTGTTGGCCACTTCAAGCCCTAGAACGGCGTTAAATAAATGGGAAACTAAAAGGACGTAAAGCGGCAAGGCGGGAAGGTGGGAAACTGCACACCAAAACGAATATTATGGCTCTAGAGTTAGTTTTAAACATCGGGTTAGAGTTAGGGTTGGTTTAGGGGTTTCGATTAGTGCTTCCGGAAGGTTTAAATTAGTTTCCATAGTTTAAGTGAGCAGTTTCCCTCCTTCCCGCTTTCCCTCCTTTTAGCGTTGTCCCAAAATAAGCGCAAACATCCTCTGACAGTTTTATCAATAGAACCGGATCTATTGAGCCTCAGATCATAAGCCTGGTCAAACATTGCAAAACATTCATTCTATCTTTACGCGCTCTTTCGTAACACGAGTCTTTCGTCATACCATCACGCAGCGAACATGCTGACTCCTTACACGATAATGGTGGTATACGCGGTCGACTGAAGAAAGCCTTTTCAAGGTTGTTTAAACATATGATCTAAGAGTTTATGTGCTGCCAAGAACCTGCTAGATTGGCGGTTTATTTGAACGAACAATATATACGAACGCACTCAAGTTACCTGCTCTGAAAGCACGCTTGTTGCGACACATAGAACAACTAAACGAATTTTGGCAGTTCTGATTACATGACATGATTATGCTTATTTGTTTTATTGGAACAACGTTTAAAGATATGTTGGGCTAGTGAATATGATCGTTTTTGTACATAATTGCTATATTTACCGTTCTCTTAACCGTTCGTCCATATTAACGTATATAGGTGTCTTGTTTATATTTTTTGCCGGTTAGCTCAGTCGGTTAGTTCGTTGGCTGATAGCCGACCGGTATAAAGTTTAAATTAGCCGCTGTAGGTTGTGTCCTAAGACAAGTACATTTGAAACAACGCCCGAACCCAGGTCACCATTGGATTAAAAAACAAGAGATTTACGATCATACCCAACACAATGCAATAGCTCCGGTAACCCGATGGTGGTTACTAGGTGACCTGCCGATTACCCGTGTGATAACACTCCGACTTTTTCGTTTCCCATGGTTTAAATGTTCCATATATGGGAAAGATATCATGACAATTAAATATGGTATTTTACAAACATTTTTGAGTATAGAAATCTAAATGATTAATCCTGGAGTTTATATATCATAAAAGTATAATTTATAACACATGAATCATGCCTTTATGGTTCTTAGTATAACACAGAGCATTCGTCCGACAATATCCTTGCCACCTTAAAGTCTCCTTTTTGTTTGTGGTTACCGTTTGCGCTACGGAAGGAAAAAGGCGACGAAAAGAAGGCAAAGTGGCTTCGCACGCGCCATAAAAGCAGCATGTTCCTGGCTTGAAATCATACTTAACTAACGTAAGCATACGCCGAGGTTCACTATTTCCTCTGTTTCTAGTTTCTAAACGTATACTGCAAGTTCAAACTTCAAAAATGTGCTCGAAATTTGTACTCAGAATTGCTCTTGTATCATGTGTCTTGCTTCTTGCGATGACTCAAGCAAAACCAATATCAACAAGGTAAGAAAACTTCATATTTTGAGAAACTTAGTCAAATAGATATAATTTGAAACCTTTCTGTTGACATCAAAACACTAAAAAATAATGCAAATAAGATTTTACGTTGCATTTTTTACTTAAAACCTTTTGTTAAACCGATATTTTTACATCAGCTTCCAGACTGAAGAAGTTCAATCTTTCGGCGAAAAAATTCTTCGACGATTTCGCCGGGATGAAGCCATGTTCACGAAAATCCAATCGGAACACTTGGACAAAGCTATGAAGAGAAAAGTCCTTGCTTCTATCTTTCGGTGAGCTCTTATAACCATTTCCGCAATTGTTTGGTATTACTATTATTGGCAGAAGTTTAAGGCGGGTTGATTTTTACAATAAAACTAATAAAATATCAATCATTTGCTTTTCTCTTCTAGTTTTTGTTTTAAAAACTACAATTTATAATTGTTAGGTCATTTTGATAATATTTTGTAATAACCTTCTGCTATTAAACAAAAGTTGGGTTTAATTTTTGCATTTGTAAAAAGTCATTATTCTTCCACCTATATTCTGAAAATGATCATTTTTTGACAAGTTTTCGAACCCCGTGAAGGGCTTGTAACTATTTTTTTCTTATATAAAAATCTGTATAAGTATCTGGCGCGTTAACCACACGACCGTACGAAAATAACGATTTTGTTCATTTGCAGAGATGACCAAGCTAACAGCGCCTTCAACCGCTGCATCAACGGGTACATTGACTACCACGGATATGGGAAGATGGCGCATGCGGTACAGCACTGCATAATGCGTCTTCCTTAAAAACGCAACCAAAACTTCCAAGAAAATTGGCAGAATGTCACTGACCGAAAAGCGACAAAAGAATCATCGAAGGCGAAAACTTATACCCAAAACTTCGAGTTTTTGGGATTTTTTTGCTATTTATTCCCCTAACTTATATATGAGAGAACTATTGGGCTCCAGCCTACACTATTACTGTCTTTCGTGCCCCCCCAAATGCCAGAGAATCCCCTGTATGCGCTTAATTAAAACTCGACATGATGTCCCCTCGTAAATCAATTTCGTTCATAATCATAGAAGATAGAGAAGCCATTACTTTGCAGAATCTTTTGTGCGTGAAAGCGTGTCGAATTCATTGTTCCTTGATCGAAACCTTTTCTCCTTTACCCGTTTATGAATTGTTTCGAAAAAAATGTCCTTATTGAGTTTTTTCCTATTTATTTTTGCACAATTTGTACTTTACCTTGTAACGCGCACACCTGTATTGAACGAAGTCTTGCTGCTTATGTGTTTAACGCCCTGTACGGTTATCGTGCTTGTTCACCAATACAAAATTATACATTAACCAACGTCGAATGCTTTCTACTCTTAAGGCAGACATAGACAACTTACGGCCCGCGGGTCGTGTCCGGCTCGTAAAATGATTTTGAACGGCCCGCAGACTGTATCTAACCATACTCAGTAATTAAGATATTGAATACTATTAGTTTAAATCCGGCCCACCACGAACTTCATTTTCCTACATCTGGCCCGACGACTAGACAAGTTGCACCCTGTCTTAAGGTAGGCACTGAACGCGTAATACCATAAAGTCGTGTGGTTATATACAAAAGTACGGGCCGAATCTTGGCATTTTAAAAATTAGATAAACTGCACAATTGAGCGCAGAAATTTCTCTAACGAAAGCGAAAAGACCAAATACACCATTTAATACGCACTACAATAAACAATATGTACATCAAGCTGCTATTAAACGTCATAAAGTAGTAAAAATACAAAGCCTGAATTATATGTTTAATTAACATTCAAACATTTTCTATTTTATTTCATTGATTTTAAATATTATTTTAAAACTTCTTAGGACATGAAGTATATTATTAAGTCTGTATATATTTTAGTATCGGTTACACTTTGAAAATTGTAATGTTAGAGTTAAATGCGTGATGTATTTTATTTTCCAACATAAATACACATAAAAAATGTTCACACCCTTCTAACATTAATATTAAGACCAACATATAGAATATTCGAAGACGGTATCGCATTTAACCTATCGTATTTAAAACTACAGTTTTTAAGGCGGTATCGTATTTTAACTCACAGTTTTGGTAAAGTCTTTAGACAAACAGCTTGTAAATTTAATCGCCACACATTGCGAAGGGACTATATGCTTACGTAGCAAATGTTAACTGCAGCCTGTAAATGGAAGTTGTGTTAATTAATTTACTTTATATGGCTGCCATAAATATATAGAAATAGACCGATTGTAATTTTCTCTTCAGCAAACGTCAGCGTTAAAGTGAAATGAGTTTAAACAGCGTTAAACATGAGTTGGCAAATTTTCGTGAAAATATGCATAGTCATGTATGTACACACAATAAAACAAATAATTTATAACAAATACCTATATCATGATGGCTATGCTCATTTCTTGTGCTAATTTGTTACTTAATTATTGTATCTTTAAGTGCGAACGAAAATGTTTAAACGCCCCTGGTATAATATACCTTACCTCCTCGTGATTTCACTATAAAGCGACCGAACAAATTAAACTACATATAACACCTCACTACGTCCATGTGTTCATGCAGAGGATTTTAAAAGAGTTTTCTATGTTGACCAAAAGTATCCTGTTTGTTCATCCATTTTATAGTTTTGCAAGTTTTTTTTTAAGCTAAGTTTCGAACCCATGATGGGCTCTTTACAAGGATCGTTTTTTGTATAAGAGTCGGTATATATGTATCGGTCGCGTTAACCATTTGGCCACACGACCGTACAGTTTGGCCAGTTTTAATATATCCAGGACGGTGTGGTATCCCGCTTTTTGTCTCTGCCGGGCAAATTTTCAAACCCATGATGAGCTTGCCGTGTAACATTGAATTGTATACAGAAATTCTTATAGATTCGGTTATATTAACTTATTCTTTACACAAGTTTTGAAATCATAACAGGCTCGTCACCTAGACATCTTTAATTACAAATTGGTTTATTAATTACAAATTGGTTTATCGCTAGCGTTAACCATTCAGCCGATAAAAACTAAACAAGTCGCGTTTGTAATGTACAGTTGTTCGACAATTTGCTCTAAACGCCGTCTAGCGGTAGTAGAAAGGTAAATAAATTTAAATTATTTAAAATTAATGTATGATTTGGCTGTTACAGAACATATTATCTAAAGCAATAGGACTTTAACAGCACAAAATTCTTGAAGATATATATATTCTCAATTGTAATTAACTAATTTAGGTTTATTTTTTTGTTAAATAAAATTGCGCTTATCGGAGTCAAACAATATAATAATAAAGCAAAACTGCTACCCGTCCACCGTGTAAAGTCAAATTAATTATTATATTAAATAAGCAGCCGCTACATCTGTATGTATTATATATCCCCTAATGTGTATTTAAGTATTACTTTAAATATAAACACAATAGAGACATATTTTAGCCGACAACCCAGGCAGCAAATACGTGACAAGGCTTCCGGTCGCATCGAACCTAGTTTATGACTCAGTCGGTTGTAACTCTGTGCATATCGAACCAAGCAAGAGAAATACCGGGTTAATTTAAACCTATATAAACTCCTCAATCACATTTAACACAATGCAATATAGTGTGTACCTAAGGGTGGGCACGAGTTAATCTGACAACTCTCCATGTAGGCACGAATTGATCTAAGGATTGTCCATTTATATTAACGTCCCCCGTGTTTCCTATTCACGAGAATAAAACATGAAACGTGATTTTACCAGGGAACCGCTGCTTAGCTCGTGGCACCATTTAACCGGCCATCATTTGTTGGTCCAACGTATGCGATCTCACCCAACAACAGGGTATTTTGTGGTTAATTCCATATGCACATAAGGCAAGTATCCAAAGGTTAGTTTCAAAGCTGACATAGTTAGTTTCAAAGCTGACATAGATGTATGGAGCTTGATATGAAAGATAAGCCGATTTTTTAGTTTAAGACTATAACATAAGTTTTCAACTTAACTATTTTTTATTTATTTTTTTCAGCTCATTTGATAATAATTCAAAGCTAATGAATTAAAAACGGACTAATTTGTTTTTAAGACAACAATTTTATTGCAGTTATTGTTTAATAAATTGTTTAGTCAATTTAGGACATTTCGTGAATAATATAGGTGTACTTGATTGTTCTGATATTTAAAGTCATTTTTGGTGACTAATATACACGGCACACTTCTTTTAAGTTGGTATATTGTTATATTTCGTGAAAGTTATCACGGGTTAATTTGTGATAGGCACTATTGGTCGGATCGGATGGACATCAGTCCTTTCATATAGTCGACGTAGGATATCTCCATGATACCGTCTCCGTTCGGGTCGTATCTCCGGAACATATTTGTCAGCGACTGTAAAAAAATAGTTCTTGCGCATGGTAACGTGTCGCCCCATTAGTCGTTGGTAGAGCTAAAACATGCATAATTCGCTAATTTGGGTTCTGTAGCAAAACACATACTATAATCGCTAATTTGGGTTAAAACCAATGGGGGTTAAAACACGGGCAATTGCAGTGCGTTGTATATGATTCACCATTCCTTCATTTGGTATAACCCATTAAATCGCTGGGTTTAGGCAATTTACGTTAAGTGCCTTGACCAAGGACACAACCGACATATGCCTTGCCCTTTTTGCAAAACAAATTTTAACCTTTAGGTTAACGCTTACCTGTATAACTATGCAACTGTACAGAAATGAATCAAACGCTACGGTGTTGTTTGTGCCAAGTTTTTTCATCAGAATATTATAAAAAGTGCTTGACAGATTGTATCCTGCAGAGGGGAATTGAAATGATAATGTCAAAAAAATGTAAAATAAAGATGACCAAGGAAAGAAATTACATGAAAAACTGTATAGTGCGACGTAAGAACACTTGCATTTTTGTAAAAATGGCTGTAAAAAACAGAATCCGAAACCCAAACCATCGGAGCTGTTGCAGTGTGTTGTGTATGATAGACACGTTCCTTCAATTTGGTAGAACCCATTAATTCGCTGGGTTCAGGCAATGTCCATTAAGTGTCTTGCCCAAGGACACAACCGATTTGCTAGCGACCAGTTTTGTACCTGCAACCTTTCGGTGGATAGGCGTCGCACTAAACAGAGATGTTATATGGGTACAATCTGATTTGTAGAGATAAAGTGCCCAGATAAGACTCTGGGTCCAAAGTTTAATATCGTTAACGGCACTAATGTATAGAATAAACGTTAAAGTTTAGTTTCTTAAAGAATCTCAGTCTTTTATAAGTTGATCATGAGGGAAATCTGATGAACCGATGGGATTTTCTTCAGTTTGTAATGCAGAGATGTCGATAATATTTTCTTGAACGTTTCATACAGCATTTCTTCTGGCCCACACACTAATTTTAACAGCATTTAAAACTACAAGTCCACGTACATGTTTCCAGAACAGAATAAAATGGTAATATTCAATCATTCTTAAATGCGGGCGGTTTGTTGGGTAAGCAAAATTAAAGGATGTTTAAATGATACACAACACATTACAATAGCTCCGCTAATCAGACGGTGGGCGCGAGGTAGTCTGATAACCCGTGTGTTAACGCTCCTCGCGTTGTCATATTCCCGGGTATAAACATGAATATCCTATGTTTATAATAAGGTTTAAAAAAGTAAAGAATTTAAATCTCATCTACACTAATATGTAGATAGAATTTCAATATATTTTTAATACACCTTTATAGATAAAAATGTTTTACCCAATTCTGAAAGTGCGGCATGAAATTCTGAAGCCTGGAGATGGCCAGACCGATTGGTATCGTGTTTATTGAAATACCCAGACCAAGCATCAAGGTAACCCCTTAAATTGAAGTATTCTTCGAATTTCAGGTTGCCATTTCTGTCCCAGTCATACATGTCTGAAAAAGTAAAAGTTAAAACCAGTTCGGTAGCCCCCACCTGCGTAAACTTGTCTTACTAGTAGTGTATACGCAACCTCTTGGAAGCTAAAAAACGTTTTATTTCAGCTAGTTTTGAACCTGTTATTAGGAGTTTTAACGTAGTATGCTGGAAGCTACATGAGACAGCATTTTTACCGGGGTAAGTTTTATAACGTATTAACGTATTGACAAAGGCGTAATAAAATTAAATAAAACTCGACACACCTTCAAATTACGTAGAATACTGCAATATACACAAAACGGAATATTCTACGTGGTATACAGAAACATAAAACGGAGATGCTATATAGGTCGGGATTTTAATAAAAAAACGTATCATCGGTCGGATTTTACAATCAATCAGTTTTGGAAGGACATAAAATAAGCAAGAAATGCAATAATGTATCGGACATAAAGTAAATAAAACATGTGCTATATTCAACTATTACGACCGGATGTTTATATTTATACAATACAAACCAACACGTATCATATACCCATATATATGGAAAACTCATAAAGTAAATATGTCAAAAACATAACGTCTCACCCATCATCATTCTGCATGCTCCATAACTAAATGGCCTGACATAACTCCCATTGTGGAGAGATGCTCTTAGCTCATCAACGGTTAAACAACCATTTTTATTCGTATTATAAAGTTGAAATTGAGCCAAAAGATGTGCTCTCTGTAACAGTATTAGTGATTAAATTAAAATGTTTAGATCTCTAGACCAATTTTATTGAAGCACACCGTTGGACTTCATGTGAGACATTCACATATACCAGATTTTATTTTATTGTACTCAACAACTTATTGTACAATTTAACTTGAAACTCTCATCGGCAATTTACCATCATTACCATTTAATGGCCGAGACACGCACGAATATATCACCAACGAGTTTAAATATTTTTTGAACCTAAGTAAAATATGCTGGAAATGGTAAGCAAAGTCTACTCTATATACTCACCCGTTGATCAGCCATGTTAAAAGATAAACTTTTTTCCCTTGACTTTATCTGTTATCTCGAGAGACTATGTATTATGCCTGTTAAGTAACGAACTTAAAATTTAAGGTATGAATTACAAAAAGGTCTCAAATAACACATAAAAAGCACAAAACTATTAGCTAGACTACATGTATCGTACAAGCATAACGTAAAACCTGTATCCTATTTCTGTAAGGTAAACAACAAAAACAACACGAGACTATGCTGAGCAGTATGTTGACGTTAGGCATTTATGCAGCGCTGCAAAACAAAACAAGAAAGATATTCGGTTTCTGTCTATGACACCTGCAGTTTACTCCGAAATGTGCATTCAAAATTGTTCGAACTCCTCTGAAAACAAAAACATCAAAACGTTTATTTAAATATATGTCCTTCTGAAAACTAGTCTTCGTCAAGAAATAAACAAATGGTTTCAAAAACTTATTCATGTTATTTTTTGCCTTGACTAGTTTGTTTATTCAAGGGCTAAAGACATTTCATTATAATTCCGGTAAATAATAGGCTACCTAATACAATACAACACAACAAACGTATTTAATAAACTACATACCAGATCGTCTGCACTCTTATTGATGTAGTAATTGTTGTGATATAGTTACAAACACCAACACTTAATTTATTTTTTTACCGAGCAGTCACCACCGTTGTCTTAGCGACTCCTTGTGTTAGTAAAATCTTTAAGCACGCCGCAGCCAGCATTAGTTTTCATATTTAGTCAACACAAGTGTTGGTTGAATCTATGTCAGTTGTCGCAGCTGAACTCACATTTTTATATTTCAACTGACGTTTAAATGGATAAGGTATGAACGGGGCCTTTATTCACTTCTCTGTGCCACTAGAATTATATAACTTGAATAATATGAGAATTGGAATGGCAACAGTCGAGCACAATAATACTTGGAAAATCGTATTACTCTGTAGTAGTGCGGTTATCCGGCAGAGTATCCAGTCTCATTCGCTGGATGGAGTGTGTAAAGTTGTCGGTTACTTTAGGATAATGGAATTTAAACTCCCCGAAAACGTGGATTACACGTTGTGGAGATACTCGTGGAGAGTGTTTGCCAGCATCCACTCAATACGGATACTACTCGAAGTGGACTAATTTCCACATTGCACGTAGGGTTTCGGTCTAAGACTACCAACTCGCGTTAAACGCACCAATTTAAAAAAAAAATTAAAGGGATTTGATCTAACTGTGACGGTCTGGAGTAGAAACGTTTAACACATTCTATGATAGGATATTCATGTTTATCCGCGTGAATGGGAAAACCAAGGAGGTTAACACATGGGCAATCGTCAGATCACCTCGCGCCCATCGCTGGGTTACCAGAGCTATTGTATGATATACAAGTTCCTTCAATTTAGTAGAAACCACTAAATCCTCAACACATAGATACGCAGTTAAAAACATAGATTTAAAACCCCTGTCAGCCATTCAGTATATGCCCATAACCGCAACTCCATTCAAACCATCAGTAACCAGTCTGATTTTAAATTTGGATCGCTTAAATTGTTTTTTCGCCTAGGTTGGACGGCCGCGTCCGCTATATTTATTAAATTATATCTCTTTTTTTAATGACGTGTTTAACGACTGTTCGGTTTGCCGTCTTTTTCCGTTCCTTAATCGTGATTATATTCGTTTGCCATTTTTAAAAACTGGGGCAAAAATAAATAAACTAAACTAAAAACTAATTTAAACCCCAGTTTTAAAAAGAAAAAAATATCCAATGTTATTTCCGTTAAATACCAAATCATATATAGTTCTAACTATATTTGATTTCTAATATTTCAAAATCAGAAAGAATAATTTAATTTAAAGTTTAATACGACTTATAGATATAACAACGAAGAGTTGTATAGAATTAAAGTAAAAAGTTTACTTAGTGACAATTTTTTTAAATCCGGCCGGTTGGTCTATAAGCGTCGCCTTCCAATCGAAGGTACGAAACTGGTCGCTAGCTAGTCGGTTGTGTTCTTGGGCAAGGCACTTTACGGACATTGCCTGAACCCAGCGGATTATTGGGTTCCACCAAATTAAAGGAACGTGTATATCATATACAACACACCGCAATAGCTCCGGTAACCCGGCGGTGGGCGCGAGGTGATCTGACGATTGCCGGTGTGTTAACCCTCTTGGTTTTCCCATTCACGGGGATAAACATGAATATTCTATCCTATAAATATAAAGTTTAGACAGAAATACAATAAATCAAAAATGTTTAACTTTTACCAGAACAATATAAGAAAAAGGCGTAGCAAAGTTTATTATGCATTTACTTTGGATTAGAAAGGACCCATTTTTAAAATTGCGTTGGCAATAAAACGAAACCAAACACGATGATTTCTAAAAACTAATGAGAAGTACGGAGGAAGGTCAATGTAACTATACAAGTATTCATTGAAAATTGTTAATAAGTTAAAGACATGTAGACTAAGTAACTTGAAAAATACTTAGTCAAATTGGGTCGTATAATTTATATTTTAGTGACATTCTCAAGGTACACTGGCTAATTTTAATTATATTACTTTTCCCATTTTCTTGTATCCCCCTACAATTCCCATTAAATCAACACACATCGGTTAAGCATTTGACGAAAAAAACGGCCAAAACAGTATTTGTTCTACCAGTTGGTCTGGTGGCGTAGTGTGGCGCCTTTTAACCAAAACGGTTTCAGGTTCAACACTAGTCGCTAGATAGTGTGGCGTGTCGCCAAAATATGTTTGTTAATTGTGCCTGTTGCTTGACACTTGTACGGTCGTGTGGCCGAATGGTTAACGCGACCGATACATATACCGACTACTAGACAAAAACGGTCCAAGTAAAGAGCCCATAATGGATTCGAAACTTGGCTCGGTAAAAAAAAAATTACAAAAAAAAAAAAAAAAAAAAAAAAAATGCCTGTTGCTTGACACTTGGTCTGGTCAGACGATTCTCTGGCTGACCGTATCCAATTATTTGACTCTCGCAATCCGACAACTCACGGAAGGGGCTTTTATTCTTGTTTATTTATAAGCTGACACAGTAAAGTACAAACAGTTCAATTTTGCTTGTTGGTTCGTTACACAAAAGTCTTAAGACTTTTATTGGTTGAATATGATAGACTGCCGTACCGTTAGAAGTTGTTGTTATGCTCTGGTTTCTTTAGTCGAATCTTAGACTGCCATACCATTAGAACGGTATTTTAGGGTGTCGTTTCGTTAGACCACATTTTAGACTAATTCGTTAACACCACGTTTCAGAACAAGCGGATACGTGTACACAAAAAAGGCGGCACAACACGTGGTTCGTGAGAAAAGTATTAGTCAGGAAACAGAAGTTATCTAAGCCGGATTACAGGCTATATGTTAAAACAGTAAAACAAATCTGTAAAATGCATCCCAAAAGAAAATAATATAATACATAATGGCGAAATTGCTACAATAGTGGGTAAAATCCTTGGGCAAGGCACTTAACGGAAATTGCCTGAACCCAGCGCATTAATGAGTTTTACCAAGTTGAAGGAACGTCTAAAATACGCAACACACTGCAATAGATTCAGTAACCCAACGGTGGGCACGAGGTGATCTGACGATCGCCCGTGTGTTCACCCCCTTAGTTTTCCCATTCACGGGGATAAACATGAATATCCTATCCTCCTTGTCAAACAACAGACGCAATATTTGATAAAAGACCAGTCTGAACTAAAATTAGCAATATGAAACCCTGTATTGCAAAATGAATAACAAAATCAAGAAATTAACAATATAAAATAAAACTGTATTGTTTAATTTGAATTGCATTGATGAAAACTCGTAGGTCGCATTTACACAGACGCTCGCGAGTCAGCACACCGTTGGTGTCTTCTTAACGAACTCGCTTTTGAGCGTCAGCTCTCTTAAGAGAAACGATGATTTTAATCAACTTGTATTAAATGCATTGCCCAGAATAAATAGGCTCTTATCTATTTGGCCTTTTTCCCCCCTCTGATCTAATTCTAAAGCAAATTCTCTTCTCTGTAGCGTTTGATGCTAATACCCAATCAACCCAACGTTTCTAGGGAGACGATCGTGAAACCAATCGACTGAGTTGCCGAAATAGATCCATTTTCCGAGCGAACAGTTTGGTAGGTTAGTGGGTCACATTTCAGCTGAAGGGTTGCGGATTAGAAACTAACATAACGAATGCAGCTGGAATCGCTTTACCACATTTTCTCCGATGCTTTTGTGTACAAATTTTAATATCATTCTTTTTTTGTTGATAAACAAATTTTGAATGAATTTTAGTTTCGGTTGCGACGTGTGTCCAAACCTGGGCTTTATAAATCAATTTCATATCGACGTGGGCCTACTTTAACAAATTTGGTTTTGTTGCATTATTCTTGTTTCCTATTTGAAATAATAGAACAGGGGTGCTCGTTAAGTTGATCGCGATCTACTGGTTGATCGCGAAGGTGGTACTGGTCGATCGCGGCGTGACATTAAAAATTATCATTCTAGCTTCAATGCCGTCACTTGATTGATATACAGGGCAGCCATTCAGATGACAACTGAATGTTGCCGTTCGGGTGACCAATCAAATCAAACAACGGCTCTAAGTACAGCAAAACTTGCCGAAAGCGCCGCTCTTTCGCCTTTGCATTTTTGTAGTGGGTAGATCATTTTGACTCGGTCATTTTAAAAGTAGCTTGCATGCTGAAAAAGTGTGAGCACCCCTGTAATAGAAGGTTATATTTGTGATTGTGACCGGTTAATGTGTCAACAACACACTGCAATAGCTCCGTTAACCCGACGGTAGGTGCGAGGTGATCTAACGATTGTCCGGGTGTTAATCCCCTTGGTTTTGCCATTCACATGGATTAACATAAATATCCTATTTTATTTGTACATTTATAACTATATCAAGTAAAAAACAATATAAAAGTGAAAACTTTACACATTTTCTTCCCGGTGATCTTCCGAGTATTGCGTTTTAGCAGGTTTTACATGTTAATCGAAACAGTCACGGCTTGAATTTCGATTCTAATTAAACCAGTTTTCTGTTCAGTTCTTTCCCCATTGCTGTTTAATAAAGCAAAATGTTATTAGTTCGCCAATACTACAAATTAGTGTGAGATTGTTGAACTGGTACGGCGGATATGGAGAGAGTTGATGTGCGTACAAACGTCATGCGTCAGTATATATGTATGATATATGTTTGGAAGTAATGAACGAAGTATTGCCCCATACATGCGGATATGATTGCTATGTTGACCAGCTTACAATTACACCCAGGGTTGCCAGACGCAAAGTACGCTTTACGGCCAAACTGTGTTTGCTTTACGGCCAAAATTCGGCCAATTTGTATCAAGTGCAAAATAAACTGTTTAATTTAGCCAAATGGGCTATTTATCTCTTTATTTGTTGAAAAATTGTATAATTTTAATTCCCTCCAGATTTGTTAAACCCGTTCAACTACTATATAGGAATGCCTACCGTTATTATTTTATTTTAAAACGTCATAATCAGCTTTGTGATTTAGGAATGAGACAGTTGATATTAATTTATTTCCATTTACGGTCTCTGTTTTTCCTTTATTTCTACTGTAGCGTAAAAATAATATGACGTTTCGGCCAAAAACTTGACAATATGCTTATACGGCCAAATTCGGCCAGATTTTTCCGCACGGCCAAACTATTTTTTTTGCGTCCAGGACGATTTTGGTACGGCCAAATTTCTGATATTTGGCCGTGAAAAAGGCCAAATGGCAACCCTGATTACACCACAATATAGGAAAGGGGAGTTTATAAGTCGTGTTGCCTTCATGCTAGAGAAAAAAGAGGATAGGAGCAAGGGCGATAGCCTCTCTCTCTCTTTTAGTATTGTAGCAAAAACCAGTGGCAGGGATAGCAAGATAAAACGTAGTTAGTTAATATGAATGACATGTAACGGCAGTTAATGAGTTTGTACATGTGTATATGTTCGTCACATATGCGTGTTATCTCATATTTAAACAGAGGTTGCGCCGTCGTGTTTATTAAAGTATGTGTAGGCAATCAATAATCTACTTAACGCTTTGCAGAAGATTATCACAACCATGACTAATGTTGTAGGTTCTACGCCTGTGGTTATGTCCAATCCTGCTGTAAGGAGTCCTGGAAATATGGCTTACTCAAAAGCCTTCCGTATACTTGGGGTAAGCATTGCTTTGCCTGCATATTTGTATTGACGTGGTATTTACTACCAAGTAACAGTGCACAATCTTACAATTTGATAGCTATGCATATGCCAGAAACAGTGTGTGATTGTTATGTTGCTCTCTATTTTAAATGGGTCATACTACTCATACTTCGGTACCTCTAAATACTACAGGAGCGCTTGGACCGATTGGAGCGCACGGAGCTCTTAAATCGCTTGGAGCGCTTGGAGCGCTTGGAGCGCTTGGATCGCTTACTATACTTAGTAATTACAAAAGCCATGATATTAATGTTAGGGTTGGGGTTAAAGTTAGTTCTGGGGTTGAGATTAGTGTTTGGGACAAGGTTAGAATTACTTTCCATAGCAATCTAAGTGATCCAAAGCGATCCAAGCAGCTCCAAGCGGTCCTGTAGTAGTTTAGAGGCACCCCTCATACTTTATTTCTTTATAGTCTCGTGTTACCACTCGAACTTTGGTAAGTGGGCGTGGATTACTTGGTCTAAAACTTTCAGTAATGCAAACTGACTACGACTTTATCTTACGTCATACCCTAGAGGCAAATACCGAGACAGGCCAACGAAGGTTATAATTTGCCCCTCGCCAGATCATCTTGTTTAATGCTTTTATTTTTATTTGTGGTTGAAATGCATTAATAATTTGTTTAAACCCTTGTGTGGAATAGTGTTCTACTGACAAATATTGTAAAAACAATTTGATCTTGCCAGTTTTATTTATCACTGATAAAATAGTTTAAAATATTATAAAACGCTGTTTCGAGTTTAAAGCATTCAAAATGTGTACATCATTAAGTTACTCCCAATGAAGGGATTACTTTAAGAGACTCGAGAGCTTTCGAACAACCTCGTTATTTAACCACTGTAGATAGGGGAAAAATAACATAAAGGAAAAGAGGGAGGTAGAAAAACTGCACACTAAAACAAAGTTTATGGCATTAGAGATACTTTTAGTTTAGTTTTAGTTTATTTAAACATGGGTTTGAGGTTAGGGTTAGTTCTGGGGTTGAGATTAGTGTTTAAGACAGGCTTCGAATTTTACTTTGAACAGTTTAGTGATTATAGTCTATCCTTCTCTCTTTCTCTCCTTTTAGTGTTTTCCCTGGAGAAACGATTTCTCTTTCTTAACTCAGCGACAATATCGGTTAAGCGAGTTCGTACTATGCATTTATAGAATGTAGCGCTAGTACGAAAGAAACCATAGCACAACTAAACAAGAGCGTTAATTTGCATTGCAAGCGCAAATAACTCACGCATAAAAACTACTGTAGTATATCTTTTCATTTCCCTATGATATTATGGTTATTACAAAAATAATATCGCCCAAAATATTTTCTTTAAATACATTTCACTTTTAAACGATTAAGTTTTAAAGTCAACATACAAAGCTTATTTGTTGTACCTCATACGTTTTGGAAGAACTACATCTCGGGCACAAAGGAGAGAGAAAGGGAAACTGCACACTAAAACAAACCTAAATCCAATTCCAAATTTTAAACTAACTATAATGTCATAATCTTTATTTTAATGTCCCCGGGACATCTTTTTATCGGTTAAAATAGTGTACATGTATCAAATTTGCCAGTTTGCTTTTAAATTGTATTAAAGCAATTATTTTATATGTCAAAACTGTTTGTGCTCGTTAAATGATTGAAGATACGTGTTATGAAACCCGATTGTCCTTGCAACGGTGCAGTTTTAGAATTTGTCATCACTTCTTGCAATGTGTGACTTTTACGACTGTTGCTGTCATTAAGATGGCGTTAACAACTGTGGTATATCGACTGGGTTTTGCTTGTGCAAAAGAAGAATGCATATTGACAGTTGACACTATCACTGACCCAGAATACACGGGTGGAGTGATTAAGACTAAAAACAAGACGTATTGTGTTTGCCTAAATTTTCTTCATTGATTGTTATTTAGAGCATCCGTCATATAAAAAGAAATAAAAGTCGAACCTTCCCGGTTTTACCTTTTGTAACGGAGTTATTTTATATCGTCGTCATTAGATTAAAACTACAGCCATTAAACAGAAAGCATCTTAGCGTGCCGAAGCGGGGTCAAAAGATACTGCGTATAGCATCAAATGTATGTCACCGCACAGCGGTATCTTCATAAACTAACATTAAAACCTGTCGGGCGCTAAAGCCTCTATTAACAAAATCTGAAGTACCATATGTTTAACGGAATGCGATTAAATAAAATCTAACTACTGGCGGCATAAGCTGGATTCGATGCTTACCTTTTTCGGATAGATTTATCTGCCAAATCGGTGGCATCTGATCTAGAAAGTAATAGAAAGTTTACTCTACGGTTGGTAATGCAAACAATTTCTAGCAAATATATACCTTTGTATTGATGGATCGTGTCTTTATGCTTAAGGTGTTTTTTTACAGTTTTAGTTCAATCCAAATTTATTGGGTTCGGCGAAGGTCCGCTAACTGTTTTGACCAAAGACTGAAATAACATTTCGAATCAGTCATATTTTTATATTTTTTTAACTTTGAAAATAGAAAGAACTAAGTTCTTGGTCGTTTTGGTTTAGTTAATTTTTTGTTTCCATGATGAAAACACAAAGCAGGACCTTTGATAATAATTCGGAAAACGGGAAAACGGGAAAACGAAATCCGTTAAAACACGTCTGAAAACCAATTAATTATTAACTTTCGGTATCATTAGAAGTGGCCGCGAGACCTACATAAAAGAAATATAAAAATAAATAAAATTTGGAAAATAATCGTGGTAGAAATCTCGAAGTTAATTTGGCTTGTAGATCATTTTCTTATTATGACCAATTTCTTTTTAATACATATACTCTTTACTAAAGACATATTCGTTCAAATATTATTGGCTGTTTAAATATTGTTTGTACGTATACTGTTTGTACGATTATTTTCCGGCCGGTTGGTCTAGCGGTTAAGTACGTCGCCTTTCAATCGAAAGATTGCAGGTGCGAAACTGGTCGCTAGCTAGTCGATTGTGTCCTTGGGCAATATGCATTTACAAACATTTCCTGATCCAGCGGATTAATGGGTTCTACTAAATTGAAGGAACGTGTCTATCATATACAACATACTTTAAAAGTTCCGGTAACCCGAAGATGGCCGCGAGGTGATGTGACGATTGCCCGTGTGATGACCCCCTTGGTTTTCCCATTCATGAGGATAAACATGAATATCCTATCCTATCCTTATCTCGTGACTCACGCTCTATAGGAGGCGTTCAACTAATTATTTTCCCTATCTCTCCAATGCAAGCTGACCTCACAAAAACGACTGTCACTCAAAATCCTGACATAGGAAGTCTTAGATTTTTTCACAATTTAAAATTGAAGCTTGGATCTGCAACCTAAACTCAAAACCCTACAAAATTTTGTTTAAAAATTTTGAGCCCATACCCCTTCGTACATCGGCAACTTTTTTCCAACAAAACAGCTAGCAGATGCACATTCAACACCTTTATTTTACAAAGCACTGCTCCACGATTACAAAACTTTACAGCTAAACGAGAACACCGGCGCGCAGCCTAGCACATGCTGCTTTCAACCAAACAAACATTGGGGAATCACCACCATTGTTACTCAGCAAAACACTAGTTTAAAAACAATGACTCATGGAGGGTACCACTCGTCACATCCTGCCGTTCATAGAGGTCTTAATTGGTTATACGCCATCTTGGAAACGGTGACCGTTCCAGTTTGGTTTAAACTGTTTGAACTTACTAGTAGAGGTCATTCTGTGAGACTCCGGTCCAAATTTTAACCGTTTCGGTTGACTGCTTCGGCTATTACAGGCCTTCGACTGAAGGGTGGTCATTCTGTAGATTTCATTTGGCGACAGTGTCACTGGTGATGACTGAAACTCTTCGTAAACATTAAAATTCACTGCTTGATGTTCCACAAGTTTCAGCACATTTTTTCACTGTAATTTGAAAGGTTTAAAGTCCATAACCAGGGTACAAATAGTTGTTTTTGAGTAAAAAAACACACCCAATGTCACCTTTGAGCCTATATGACCACATTTTGTCCGCCTCCACTTCTTTCACCAATGTTTGACAATCAAGGATGGTTAGGATTGGTAAGCTGTTATATCTTCTGTATGCATAAGTGTCCAACAACACATCTAGGCCTTCACACCTGCCCAAAAATTGAAAAATATGAAAAAAAGGTACACATGTGGATACCAAGAGGAGTACATTTTTCAGTCCTATATCACAAATCGGATTAACAGTCTGTATCGAAAGATTGTCTGGTATTTATAAAAGCCATTCGAAGTTAGGTTCTTGAAAAAATATCCGAACGACCCTCTACCGGAGTGAAAATAACCAAAAATGAGGAAAAATGACTAATTAATTACTTTGCTAATTAGCATTAGTAATTAAGTGTAAGATTTTAGACAAACAGTTGACTAGTAACATTTATCCACACTCAAATTTCTATAAATTTGGAGATTTTGGCAAAAAATTCAAAATAGCCCGTTTTTCATTTAGGAGGGGTTCAACTAATTATTTTCCCTATCTCTCCAATGCAAACTGACCTCACAAAAACGACTGTCACTCAAAATCCTGACATAGGAAGTCTTAGATTTTTTCACAATTTAAAATTGAAGCTTGGATCTGCAACCTAAACTCAAAACCCTACAAAATTTTGTTTAAAAATTTTGAGCCCATACCCCTTCGTACATCGGCAACTTTTTTCCAACAAAACAGCTAGCAGATGCACATTCAACACCTTTATTTTACAAAGCACTGCTCCACGATTACAAAACTTTACAGCTAAACGAGAACACCGGCGCGCAGCCTAGCACATGCTGCTTTCAACCAAACAAACATTGGGGAATCACCACCATTGTTACTCAGCAAAACACTAGTTTAAAAACAATGACTCATGGAGGGTACCACTCGTCACATCCTGCCGTTCATAGAGGTCTTAATTGGTTATACGCCATCTATAGTTTAGTGGTCCTGTACGGGTTGTCTTTACTCTTTGATTCACCCAATTACGAGTTTTACTATACAGTTCTTATATATTTGCATAACACTAGTTAAGACTTAATTAAACGCTAAAGGTAATATATTTCAGATAATCCAAATATTGCTCGGGACGTTATCTATCATAACTTGGAGTTATGTGTTGGCGTTTGCTATGTCCGAGTTTTATTACGACGTGTTTGCCTTTATTGCCTGTGGAATCTGGTGCGGTATATTTGTAAGTTTCCTTCTTCATTATGGGATTAAACCACAAATAATTTTAACTGTTATATATGTTCTAAAAAGTAATACAAACTCACGATTCATATGTGATAACTCTTAAAACAAGCATGTCCTATCCTGATTACCATTAAAAAAATTATTTCCCCGAAATGCTTAACGTCCTAACGTGTTGGACAGTCAGATATAAGAAATTAAGTTTTGCAATATAATTAACGGACTTTATTTGAAACCTTTGGTTTAATGATTGAAGCAAATCTATAACAATGTCTTCATATCAACATGTATAATAGTTTAGATAATTCCGACTGTAAATACAAGGTAATCTGACAAGTGTTTAACTCCCCACGTATAGTCCCATCCTAGGGGTATGCTGGGATAGCGGTATATTGAGGCTACGTAGAATACACGAAAAGCTAACATCAATTACCATTTCTACCTAAATCAGCTTGAAATTTTGATAAAACTAACATTGTGAATGGAGTACAAAGTTTTCGTTTAAAAATATTTACAAAATGAAATGTTGAACTTTTGATATTTACAGTTCTTGGTGGCGGGGATCTTGGCAACCGTATCGTCCGAGGAACCGAACAATTGCAAAGTGAGAGATTAGGAATTTTATATTTATCTCTTTGAATGGAAAAACGTAAGATTTTTTTACCGAGTCAAGTTTTGAACACCGAATGGGCTTTGTATAAGTAGGCATGTATCGGTAGCGCTAATTATTCGATCGCGATAACCATTTAGCCACCCGACCGTACCAAATTAAAGGGGTTATCACAAGATTAATCGTAAAATCACCTCGCGCCCACGGTGGGTTACCGGATTTAGCAGTGCGTTGTGTATAGTGTATGATGTGAGTGATTGGGAATTTTATAATTATTTCTTTGAATGGGAAAACAGAAGGGGTTTTCGGGTTATACCGGCGCTATTGCAGTGTGCTGTGTATGATAAGATAACATGTGTGTTTTTTCTTGTTCTGCAACCACAACATACACAGCATATATTCTTGTATTTAACCGCAATGTATTGTGCAGATATCTCTAATAACGAACCTTGCAAATATAATATTCTTTGCTTTTAGATTATTGCTGGAATGGTGATGTCGATTTTGGCTGCAATATTTGCAGTCGTGATGCTTGCGATTGAGTCCATTGGTGCCGCTATCGTTCCAGACTTGGCATACGAATACAGTTACCAGAGTTCATACTGCAGCCCGTATTACCAGGATTCGTATTATAATCCAAGCGTCTACGTACCGACTTGCAGTAGCCCATATAGAGGAGATCAATATATTAAGTCGGTGTATATCCCATCGAAGTATGTGGGATGCTACACACCTAGTTATTATACTGTAAGTAAACTTCATTTATATGTTCAAATGAATTAAGGAGATTTATATATATATCGTAGAAGACACAAAGCTGAATTTTAGCTGAATAGTGCACACACTGGCCGAGTTTTAACAGTTCTGTACGTTGATAATTGATTCTCGAATTTTTTGATAAAACCACAGCCGTTTTTTTCTTCAGAATAAAACAGGCGGCACAGGATTGGCGACTCTTCATGGTTTCATGGCTTTCTTTGCATTTGCCGAACTTGTCATTGCTATCACCCATTCGGTGTTTTGCTGCAAGTACAAAAGCCTCACAAGATCGGTAAGCTGTTATCACCATAGTAGAAAAAATATTTGAAACTACCTTCGAAATTTTCTTACCGTTTTTAACGTTATAAATGCACCGTAAATCGTTTCTCTGTGTATATAATGTGAAGGATAAAGCGTAATAGCTTCTTAAAGTAAAGTAACGAACAACGTGTCTCTTTAAATAATAGTTTGGCGACATTTTATCACAAGTGGTGTATGGAAATTTTGATAATGAGTCTTTTTTTTATTAAACTATCCCTCTACTAATATGGAAGTTACCGTACTGTAAGTGTTGGCTTACATCATCGTATATTGAAGTATATCATGTTGGTAGGAAAGGATAAATAAGGAAAATGGGAAAACTGCTTACTTAAATGAAGATTGTGACGTTCGAGTTAATGTAGTTTCTGAAGTTAAAGTTAGTTACTTTTGTGAATAAGATATGGAGTGTTTAGTGTTTGAGGTGTGTTTAGAATTCGTTTACATAGATTTAGTGGGCAATTTCCCCTCTTTCCATTAAGTGTTGCCCGTGGCTTATGCAAACAAACGAAATCAAACCCGAAAACACACCATCCTAATAACTTATCATTACAGACTCATAATACGGTGCAGTTCATAGCCACCTACCAGCAGCCAACAAACCAGCAAATGCAAGTTACAAGCACTGCCGGAGGTAACTACTCTGATTTGAAACAATTTTAAAACATTTTAAAAGCATCTTAGTTTTATGCATACCGTTTTAGAAATTTTAAAATTGGTTACTAGCCTGTCGTTTGTAAACTTGGGGGAAGGCATTAAGCGGACAATGCGTGATCTCCATTTGATTAAAGGTTTCTACTAAAACAGAAAGCCTAATTTATACAACGACGATTTTTGAAATAACATAAAGAAAAATTAAGTTATGTTCAACTCATGGTGCTGTAAAATGACATTGAACAATAGAAATAGCAACGAAATTAATACTTGGGAAAATAACAATGCCTTATATTATATAGAATGATTGGCTAACCGCGCTGTCTTTCTCCGGAAAGGAATCGTTCTTCTATTTAACGTAGCCTACTTTGATTTTACAGGAATGCCAATGACCGTTACATATCCAACGCCAGGAGTAGTTCCCTACCAAACCTACCAGACACCAATCTATGCTGGCCAACCAACCAACATGCAGGTAATGATTAGTTGAACATATCCAATCTACCCCCAAGGAAAATGCAACGGACATTCCGCTCATTTAACATAACTTATTCATCTAACTGTCTACAATAATTGATTAATAAAACTAATTTATAATTAACACTTGATGTAACGCAACTTTTTTAGATGAACCAGCCTGTTGCAGGCAACGTTACACCACAAACTTACATGACATCATCTGGTATGACGGCACCTCCAAGCGTGACGTCACCTCCAACTACGTCACCACCTGAAATAACGTCATCTGCAGATCCACCGTCCTATTCCGAGGTACAGACATATCAGTCGATAATATGTAACGAGCGAATGTTTTTATAATGAAAGGTTAGTTTGATTGGTTAGTGCGTCGCCCTTCAGCCTCAAAGCTGCAGGTACGAAACTGGTCGCTTATTAGTCCGTGGTGTCTTTGGGCAAGGAACTTAATTGCCTGAACCCAGTGAAATGATGAGTTCTACCAAATTACCTCAATCATACACAACACGTTGCAATAGCTCCGGTAACCCGACGGTGGACGCGAGGTGATCTGACGATCCTCCGTGTGTTAACCACTTTGCGATTTCCCATTAACGGGATAAACATGAATATACTATCCAATCCTAATGACATTCCCACCACAGACCAAAAACTTGATGGAAGATAACGTACTCTGAAATCAACATGAAGCCTTGTACAGGACGTTGTTTACGATTTATACTCATACCTTTTAATAATCCTGCATGAACAACAATAACTTTGGTGTGTTCATCATACATTGGCTTCCAATCGTACACTCAGTATAGATAAACATCAAACAACACCTACCTAAGTAAGCGTATATGGATCATGTTTAAATCAACGATATTACTTTGCAAAACCATCATCAAACCCACATGAAGTTTAAGTTATTTTGATTAGTTGTTTTAATATGGTATTGAAACAATCTACCTAGTATACCTTTTATGCTGGAGCCAACGACACGTCCGAATCTATAGAGTTTCTAAACATTTACGTATATATGCTATAAATTCGCGTCTGTAAATGTGTATATACTGCCATTTTAAACTGCATTTTTTCCATAATGTGTATATAGTCATGTTTTGTCAAAACCACTGCAAAGTTTAGTTAAAAACAATTCAGCTACAAAAATCCGGAATAAAGAAGACATGGAAATTTATAATAATTCCCAACCATCCTTACTAATTTTGCTGAATTTTTGGAATTGAGATTGTATAGTTATCCAAGCATTGTAGGTCTACCTGATTTTCGGATTCGTGTGGATTTGAATTTAAGTAATATGAAATAAAACATTTTACTTCATTCTCGTTATATTTCTTAACTTGGTATCTTTAAAATCAGTTTTATTTAAGTTTTAAAATTTGTAAAATCAATACTTAGTTATATGATATTTAGACAGATATTATTTGGGGATATAACATTAATGGTTAAATGTACTTAAACGACATTTATTGAGTAAGAAATTTACTTAATCAATGCCTATAACTACTGTTGGTTAGTTAAGTTAGCCATACCGTCGTCATCTTCTTTTAGCAATAAGACACCAGCGGAATATCGGATGTATATTTGGTTTTACGACATATCTCACATAATGCAGTTGCTTTGCTCACCCAAGAGTGGACTTTCGTTCCATTTTGCAACGTAACAAATCAAACTCGTTTGGTAAAGGTGGCAAATATAGATGATTTGACAAGCTAAATAGTTTTGTTATTTTAACTAAATAATGCGATTACTTGCGCGCGAATAATTTATATTTTCGCGCAAATAATTTATATTTATATTTAGTGCGCGAATAATTTATATTTTCGCAATTTTTTTAAATTTTATAATTCGCGAACTTTTAATGATTTGCGATCCCTTAATTCGAACCCTGGATTACTCTAAATGCTTAAAGGGGAACTGAAGTCAATTTTAAGAATATCTTAATAAATGGAAAAAAATACGCTGATTTCAAAAATCAAATCAGTTTCTTCCAATAATTTTTTGTTAAAGAGTTATGAGCAAATATGCATTTCATTTTATGTTAGGGGATTTCCCGTATTACGTCATTGACGTTGTTGAGATTTCTTGCCTATATGCATTGTATACAATTATGTGCCAGTTTAGAGGTGAATTAGTAACAGAAGCGCCTGCAGGGGCGTTGTATTTTCGTTTTGTTATGAAGACTTAGCATAACACTTGTCATATAGCCTTACTGAACCAATGTACATGGTGACAGCTTACTTTAAGCGCGGTCATTAAGGCCTGCACGTTCCTGGACCTAAGCTGAATGCTGAGGTATACAGGTCTCGTATTTAAATGACTTTAGAATAATAAGTCTTAGCAATTTATATCATAAATCATAAAAGTGAAAACAGAACAAAAAATATAGAACAGAATGCATTAAACTGTAACTGCCAGCAATTTATAGAAATAAACCAGCCATCAAGCAAAGGCTAGACTATGCGGTGTAAAAAGCCTATTTCTTTCATGGTTTACCTTGGCTGTTTGTATAATGTTTTGCTGTTGTGTATGTGGTGCATTTAATGTCTGCTGTTATTGAAACTGAGCATTAGCCTACTCGTTGAGAATACCACTTATTGCATAAACCAGTTAATCCACAGTAGCCGATGTGTAGTCCGACAATAAGTACACAGCAAGCACTCAGATACGTAAGTGAAGAATATATATAATAGATCTCTATTTAACTACCCAAATAAGTTAATAAGAATATACCACTTTGCCAATTTAGTTCTTTTCATTAGATATTGTAAAATGCCTAAAGTTAAGCCACTGAGAAGAAAGGAAGAGTGATTGGAGCATATTGTTTTGCTCCGGGATGTACAAATTCCTATTACAGCACACGAAATTCCAATCCACCTGTGCCCTTTCATCGATTTCCTCACAACGACAAAAAACGGATGAAGCAATGGATACAACAATGCAAGCGTTCTAAACTACCTAGAAAAAGAACCGCAGTGTGTAGTGCACATATTTGTGACAAGGATTATCATAGTAAAATTGTATTTGACTCCAATGGAGTGGCCAAGATGATGAAAACAAACCGCTTGATGAAAAATACAGTTCCAACAATTTTTAATTTTTCTGATTATGATTTTAAACATAGTGATCAACCTAGTACATCAAGTGCAACTTCAAGAACTTCTTTATTCAAGCAGATAATTGAAAAATAAGGGCTTTTAGTAATGCAAGTCCAGTCTGGCGTTATTTTGTGCACAAATGCATGTACATTCATGCAGCATAAACATTCTTGCGGTGTGTCCATAAGAATACAGTTTTTGCAACGGCACCAAGTCATGTCAATAGGTAATGTTTCTAAATAAACATTTTCTTCTGTGGGGCTTGCATCTTCAAAGATACTTTCAGACGTTTTCCTTGGTTCAAACGCATATCACTGAATTTGTGTTGTTTTATTGTACGTACAATAAAACTTATTTTATTCATGCCAGAATGCTGAAAACTGTCATCCATTTTAGTGTTACAACAATAACTTAATTTACTCTAGAAATGAAGAAAACAAAAGAAATTTGTTAAAACTTCTATGCATATGTATACAAAATCTATCACACTCTTAATTTGTAGCCTAGGGGTTGATAATAACATTGCTAGTCTACGTTGCAGATTATGGCTATATATTGAAAAACAACAATCATGAAAGAAATATGCTGTTCCCACCGCATAGTCTGATCTTTGATTGATGGCTGGTTTATTTCTATAAATCGCTGGCAGTTACAGTTTACTGCCTCCTGTTCTAGTTTTCTTGTTCTGTCTTCACTTTTATGATTTATGATATATATTGCTAAGACTTATTATTCTAAAGTTATTTAAATACGAGACCTGTATACCTCAGCATTCAGCTTAGGTCCAGGACCGTGCAGGCCTTAATGACCGCGCTTAAAGTAAGCTGTCACCATGTACATTGGTTCAGTAAGGCTATATGACAAGTGTTATGCTAAATCTTTATAAAAAAACGAAAATACAACGCTCCTGCAGGCGCTTTTGTTACTAATTCACCTCTAAACTGGCACATGATTGTATACAATGCATATAGGCACGAAATCTCAACAACGTCAATGACGAAATACGGGAAATCCCCTAACATAAAATAAAATGCATATTTGCTCATAACTCTTTAACAAAATAATATTGGAAGAAACTGATTCGATTTTTGAAATCAGCGTATTTTTTTCCATTTATTAAGCTATTCTTAAAATCGATATTCAGTTCCCCTTTAACAATTAGGGTTGTATTTATTTTTTGGTTTTTCATTTTAGTTCGGGCAATTTCTTTAGACTTGTTGTTTGCATAAATAACGTCAAACGTTTAGAAGAACAAAAAATTAAAGCAAAACATAATTAAATGTGTGCGCTAATGCTTCCTCTGAATTCTTTGATCATATTTCCCGGCCATGTAATTAAAAATCGTACGATCGTGTTGGCAGATTCTTAATGCGTCCGATTCATATACTGCTCTGTTTAAACAAACGGTCTTAGCAACCAGCCCATCATGGGTACGAAACTAATCCAGGTAATAAAAATCAGTAAAGTGTGACTGGTTGGTTAAACATAAACGCTTGCTGGTTCGAAAAAACGTGATATACGCGTACATGAGTTTAACATTCACACACTTTCTTATCGGGACTTACAGCATGAAATTTTACATTTGACCAAACAGGACTGGGAAAGTACTAAACAGGCAACTATTTCAATTAAAATTGAAATTCAAGCTTTAGATGTTGCGATTACATACAAACCTGCTAAAACGCAATGGTCAAAAGATTACCGGGAAGGAAATTAGTAAAGTTCTCAGTTTTATACATTTTTCATTGACTTGCTTATAAATGTAAAAATATAACCTTAAATTTTATGAATACAAAATAGGAAAAGTAAAACAAATGCCATTAAAGTAGGTCTACGTCCATTATCAATTAAATTATAAAGTCTAGGTTGAGGAGGCGTTCAACCAATTATTCTGCATTTCCCTCCAATGCAAAGTAACCTAACATAAACACTGTCACTCAAAATTCTATTTCAAGGTGTCTTAGATGACTTCACAGTTTAAAATTATAGCTTAGAACTGCAACTCAACCCCAAACCCTCCAAACTTTGACATAAAATTCGTTCATCGGGATTATTGCCAACAAAACAACTAGGAGAAGCAAAAGAAACATCTTTATTCTTTTTGTAGCTGTATTATCTTTAGTTAAAAACTTCGCAGTGGTATTGACAGAACATGAAAATACACACATTATGAAATAGTGCAGTACAAAATGGCAGTAAACACACATTTACAAAAGGGAATTTATAGCATATACGTAAACGCTTAGAAACCCAATAGAATCGGACGTGTCGTAAGCTCCAGCCTAAGGTAGTTTACTTATATTGTTTAAATGCCATATAAAAACTGCTGGTTGAATTAATTTAAACTTCTTGTGGGTTTAATAATGTCTTGCAATATAGGGATAGGATAGGATATTCATCTTTATTCCCGTGAATGGGAAAACCAAGGGGGTTATCACACGGGCAATCGTCAGATCACCTCGCGCCCATCGTCGGGTTACCGGAGCTATTGCAGAGTGTTGTATATGATAGACATGTTCCTTTAATTTAGTAGAACCCATTAATCCGCTGGGTTCAGGCAATGTCCGTAAAGTGCCCAAGGACACAACCGACTAGCTAGCGATCAGTTTCGCATCTGAAACCTTTCGATTGAAAGGCGACGCACTTAACCGCTAGACCAACCGGGCGGACCAATAATATAATATCGTTGATTGAAACATGATCCACACACGCTTGCTTGGGTAGGTGTTGTTGGGTGATCATTTAAACTAAGTGTTCGCTCGGAAGCTAGTTTATCATGAACAAACCCAAGTTATAAAACAACAAAGTTATTGTTTTGATTATTGCAAATTATGCGTATAAATCGTGTACAACGTCCTGTACAAGGCTTTATGTTGATTGGGCAGTTCAGACTCCGTTGTCTTCCATCAAATGTTTGGTCTGTGGTGGTAATGCCATTAGGATTGGATAGTATTTTAAATGTTTATCCCCGTGAATGGGAAAACCAAGAGGGTTAACACACGGGTGATCGTCAGATTATTTCGTCGCCGGGTTACCGGAATTGTTGCAGTGTGTTGTGTATACTTCATACTTTCCTTCAATTCAGTAGAACCCATGAATTCGCTAGGTTCAGGCAATGTCTTTTAAGTTCCTTGACCAAAGACACAGCCGACTAGCTAGCGACCAGTTTCGTATCTGCAGCCGTAAGGCTGGATGGCGACGTACTTACCCAGCAGACTAACCTTTTCATTATAAACACATTCGCTCGTTACATCTTATCGACTGATCTGTATGTACCTCGGAATAGGACGGTGGTTCTGCAGATGACGTTATTTCAGGTGGTGACGTAGTTGGAGGTGACGTCACGCTTGGAGGTGACATCATACCAGATGATGTCATAGACGTTTGTGGCATAACGCTACCCACAAAAGGCTGACCCACCTGAAAGGTAACGAAAGTCAATTGTTAAATATATTGGATTTAATTTCCAATTATTCTAGATAACTATAGTTAGAGGTATAAGGTATGGTTTAGCGAAATAATAGCATTAAAACTAGCCATAGGTTAGTGTATTATATATGTATAAGGTACTTATCAGAAGTCCCTGAGGATAGATTGGATATGTTCCACTAAGCATTACCTGCATGTTGGTTGGTTGGCCAGCATAGATTGGTGTCTGGTAGGTTTGGTAGGGAACTACTCCTGGCGCTGGGTATGTCACCGTCATTGGCATTCCTGTAAAGTAATAGTAGGTTACGTTAAATAGCAGCACGATTTGTTTCCAGTGGAAGGCAGCGCAGTTAGTACAGCATTCTATATAATATAAAGCATTTCTAAATTTCCTATTAATTTCGTTGCTACTTCTATTGTTCAATGTAATTATACAGAACCGTGAGTTAACCATAACTTAATTTTTCTTTATGTTATTCAAAAAAGTCGATTGTGTCTAAAATAGTCTTTCTGTTTTAGTAGAAACCTTTAATCAAAAGAAATTTACGCAGTGTCCGCTAAATGCCTCACTCATTATTACAACCAGTTTTAAAATTTCAACTGAATGAAACGGTACGCATAAAACCAAGATGCTTTTAAAATGTCGTAAAATTGTTTCAAATCAGAGTGGATACCTCCGGCACTGCTTGTAACCTGCATTTGCTGGTTTGTCGGCTGCTGGTAGGTGGCTATGAACTGCACCGTATTAGGAGTCTGTAGTGATGAGTTGATATGTAGTTGTGTTTTTAGGTTTGATTGCGTTTATTTGCATTAGCCACGGGCAACACTTTATGAAAATAGGGGAAATGCTCACTAAATCTATGGAAGCTAATTCTGAACACACCCGACACACTTGTCTTAACCTCAGAAGCAACTAACTTTAACCTCAGATATTACACTAACCCTAACGTCACAATCATCATTTTAGTAAGCGGTTTTTCCATTTTCCTCATTTTATTTTTTCTACTAACACGATATACCACAATATACGATGATGTAAGCCAACCCTTCCAGTACGGATGTTTCCATATTAGTAGAGGAATAGTTTAATAAAAAAAGATTTAGTATCAACATTTCCATACACCACTTATGGTAAAGTGTAGCCAAAACTATTTTTAAAGAGACACGTTGTTCATTACTTTAATTTAAGAAGCTATTACGCTATATCCTTCACACTATAAACAGATAAACGATTTATGGTGTATTTAGAACATTAAAATCGCGAAGACTATTTTAAAGATATTTTTAAATATTTTCCTACTACGGTGATAACAACTTACCGAGCTTGTGAGGCTTTTGTACTTGCAGCAAAACACCGAATGGGTGATAGCAATGATAAGTTCGGCAAATGCAAAGAAAGCCATGAAACCATGAGGCGTCGCCAATCCCGTGCCACCCGTTTTATTCTGAAGAAGAAACGGCTGTGGTTTTACCAAAAATTGCGAGAATCAATTATCAACATACAGAAATGTTAAAACTCGGACAGTGTGTGCGCTATTCAGTTAAACGTTCAGCTTCGTGACGTCTAAGAGCGTATATATGAGTTTTCAATCTTTTAAACACATAAATGCAGTTTACTTACAGAATAATAGTGGGTAGTGTAGCATCCTACATACTTGGATGGGATATACACCGACTTGATATACCGATCTCCTCTTAGTGGGCTCATGCAAGTCGGTACGTACACGCTTGGGTTATAATACGACTCCTGGTAATACGGTGTACAGTATGAACTACGGTAGTAGTACGAATCAGCCATGTTTGGAATGATAGCGGCTCCTATGGACTCTATCACAAGCATCACTACTGCGAATATTGCAGCTAAAATCGACATCACCATTCCAGCAATAATCTAAAAGCAAAAGATATTAGATTGTAAGGTTCGCAATTAAAAATATCTACACAATACATTGCGGTTAAATACGAGAATATACGCTTTATATGTTGGAAGATGCAGAAAAAAACACATGTTGTTTTATCATATACACACCACACTGCAATAGCCTAGCTCCGGTAACCCGACAGTTGGCGGAAGGTGATTTGAAGATTCCACATGTGATAACCCTTTGTGTTTTCCATTCAAAGAAATAATTATAAAATTCCCAATCACTCACATCATTCATTATACACAATACACTGCTAGCTCTGGTAACCCGCCGTGGGCGCAAGGTGATTTTACGATTACTCTTGTGATAACCCCTTTAGTTTGCTACGGTCGGGTGGCTAAATGGTTATCGCGATCGAATAATCAGCGCAACCGATACATACCTACCTATACAAAACCCATTCGGTGTTCGAAACTTGGCTCGGTAAAAAAATCTTACGTTTTTCCATTCAAAGAGATAAATATAAAATTCCTAATCACTCACTTTGCAATAGTTCGGTTCCTCGGACGATACGGTTGCCAAGATCCCCGCCACCAAGAACTGGAAATATCAAAAGTTCAACATTTCATTTTGTAAATATTTTTAAACGAAAACTTTGTACTTCATTTACAATGTTAGTTTTATCCGACACAATTTCAAGCTAATTTGGGTATAAATGGTAATTGACACACCAGTCTATGACACTGATGTTAGCTTTTCGTGTATTCTACGTGGCCTAGATATACCTCTATATTAGCATGCCCCTAGGATGTGACTATACGTGGGGAGTTAGACACTTCTCAGAATACCTTGTATTTATAGTCGGAATTATCTAAACTATTCTATTTGGTTAATACTACGGAGATATTGTTATAGTTTTGGTGTAATTATTAAACCAAAGGTTTCAAAAAAATTCGTTAATAACGTTGCAAAACTCCTATATATGACTGTTCAACACGTTAAGACTGTAAACCGTTCGGCGAAATAAGTAGTGTGTTGGTAATCAGGATAGAGCATTCATGTTTTAAGAGTTATCACATATGCAATCGTGAGTTTGTATTCTGTTTTAGAACGTATATACCCTTTAAAAAGCATGTGTGGTTTATTCTGGTAATTAAGAAGCAAACTTACAAATATGCCGCACCAGATTCCACAGGCAATAAAGGCGAATATGTCGTAATAAAAATCGGAGACGGCAAAAGTAAACACATAACTCCAAGATATGATTGATAGCGACCCAAGTAATATTTGGATTATCTGAAATATAATACGTTTAGCGATTAATTAAGTCTTAACTAGTGTCATGTAAATATATAAGAACTGTATGGTAGAACTCGTAATTGGGTGAATCGAATAGTATAGACTACCCGTACAGGTCCACTAAACTATAAAGCGTAAGTTACTAGATAACCGAGTATACGTACAAACAATATTAAAACATCCAATAATATTTAAAAGAATATGTCTTTAGTAAAAAAGTATATGTATTAAAAAGAAAAGAATTGGTCATAAAAAGAAAATGATCTACAAGCCCAAACTTCGAGATTTCTACCACGAGCAAGAATTTAGTTTTTTTTTTTTAAGTTAAACAGTGTCTATAAAACATGACTGATTCAAAGTGTTTGTAACATCTGTATCGTATTTCTACGTCGTTTGAAGCTACATCCATTGTTTGCCCCTGATGCTAGACCTGGCAATCCCAAATATTTCAAGATTGTTTGTGACGTCACAAGAACTTGCATATTTTATTACTGCCTCGTGTCATTGTATTTTCTTTTCTATTTAAATAAGTACTGAGTGGTTAACATTAAGTATTGTTAATGAAGCTGATTGAATTGATTTACTAAATTGACATACCTGCCACGATAAGCAGTTAGTTGTTAAGCAGCGTTTTGTCACTTTTACTTATCGTTAATATTCCTAAAGCCATATAGATTGTATTTATTTTTTTTTATAGAAAACCGCTTATTAAACATTTTTGCATTGCCAACCGTAGGGTAAACCTTCGCTAAGTTAATTAAAATTTTCTAAATTAGAGCCATCTTATTGGCAGATAAATCTATCCGAAAAAAAGTAAAAATCCAATCCAGCTTATAACGCCAGTGGTTAGATTATATTTAATCGCATTCCGTTAAACATACGGTACTTAAAACATTTTAGTAGAGGCAGATGTACACTTTTCTAACATACCAAAAAGAGATGTAGGGGAAAACTAAAAGGAGGGAAGGTGGGAGGCATGAAACTGCGCACTAAAATAAAGATTACAGAATTATAGTTAGTTTTAAAGTTGGGTTGTAGGTAGGATTAGTTATGAAGTTGAGATTAATGTTTGGGGCAGGATTAGAATTAGTTTCCATAGTTTGACTGAGAAGTTACCGTCCTTCCCTGCTTTTAGTGCCCGAGATGTAGTTCTCCCAAAACGTATGAAGTAGGCCTACAACAAATGAGCTTTCTATGTTTTAGTTGATAATTGAACTTATTCGTTTAAAAGGTAAATGTACTTAAAGAAAATGTTTTAAGCGATACTATTTTTGTAAGAAACATAATATCTACGGGGATGAAAAGATTTTCTACAGTAGTTTTTTTGCGTCAGTAATTTGCGCCTTCTATGCAAATTAACTCTCTTCCTTAATTGTGCTCTAGTCTCTTTCGTACTTCCAGTTCAATAATGCATACTACGAACTATAAAGCGATATTATTTATAGCGCTGAGTTAAGCGAGAGAAATCGTTTCTCTTGGGCCAGCATTGAAATGAGAGTAAGAGGGAAAGAGGTAAACTAGTCACTAAAATTATTCAAACTAATTTTTACTCTGCCATAAATAAACTCAAAACCCTACAAAATTTTGTTTAAAAATTTTGAGCCCATACCTCTTCGTACATCGGCAACTGTTCTCCAACAAAACAGCTAGCAGATGCACAATCAACACCTTTATTTTACAAAGCACTGCTCCACGATTACAAAACTTTACAGCTAAACGAGAACACCGGCGCGCAGCCTAGCACATGCTGCTTTCAACCAAACAAACATTGAGGAATAACCACCATTGTTACTTAGCAAAACACTCGTTTAAAAACGATGACTCATGGAGGGTACCACTCGTCACATTCTGCCGTTCATAGAGGTCTTAATTGGTTATACGCCATCTGTAGCCTAATAGCTTTGGTAACCCGACGGTGGACGCGATCTGACAATTGCCCGTGTGTTAACCCCCTGGTTTTCTCAATTACAGGGATAAACATAAATATCCTATCCTATCCTATTCTATAAATGTATTAATTTTGGTATTTATTAATTTGTGGTACTGTTAGATTAAATGTTGGAAACTATTTGTTTTTAATATCGTGACGATTTCCCAGGATTATTTGATAGAGCGTTTCTAATTCCTGTGATTAAACTTTATAGAATATGGTGATAAATCAAGGGACTTAACTACCAGTTCCTTATTTTACCGCCGCACTTTTGTATGCAAATAATCTTTGCTGCTCTAAATATGGAAGCATTACAGTATAGCAATTTTGATATCATATTTGCAAAACTGCATTTCAGTTAATCCACCCCGGCTAAATTCATTTTGTTACCACCTTATGACGTCATTAATACGTATCACTTTATGCCGGCACTGACACTTAAAGCAGTTGTTTTCCATCTTCGTTATTTTTTAATTTATAAAGCGTTGTGCGATCATTTGAAAAACAGACAGACACGCAGACACATATAACTTAATAAAGAATACATCTACGAGTTCAGTTTTTCTGTTTTTTTTTCTATTTAGTGGGGCTTTGCTGCTAGTCTATAGCGTAGTTTAGCGTCACGCCATGTGTGTACATATGGGGTCGGAACGGAGATTTATGTACAAGGTATGAACGGCAGCGGATCCTGGGACCTGGTCCCGGCCAATTGGAGACGTTGAAAAACCTCTGGCCCAACAATTGGTGAATACCCGACGTGATCTGAACCTGCAACCTCTGGCCGTACAATAATGGCACTATTTCTTCCAGTATACGTTTTAATAACCACGACGTGCTATAACGACTGTCGTTTCACTGCTTTTAAGGCGCGAACACATTATCAAATAATAATCTACCCTAAGTATGGGTTACCAATAATTGGGGTATTATATATAGGCCTAACAAAAGTGTTGTGAATAAATGGTTAAGGTTAAATATTCGATTTTAGGACTGCTGGTCACAAGGACAAGGCGCAGGAGCTTTACCACTTAGCAATTGTCAGATAAACTCGTGCACACCATTAGCTGATCAAAGCTATTACACTGTGCTGTATATAAACAAGTATTGTTTCCGTAGCTATACTGTTTAAGTTTAATCCATTAGTCTGGTTTATTAATAGTAAGTGTGCTTTGTGCCTATTTAAAGGACACAACTGACTAGATAGCAAATGATTTCTTGGTTTTGTGGGTGCAGGAGTCGGGACAGTTTTAATTGCTGTAATTTTTTACAAAACTACACATATAACAGAATTTAAATGAATCAAACAGTTAAAAGGTGAAAAAGGTAATCACTTATTCATTACTTTGTTTAATTATTGAGATTCACGGAGCAAGAAATGATGACGTCGTGTCGATATGACTAAAATAATGAGTCATATCTATATATGAAACTAAACCACTGTGTTAAGAATAATAAATAATTCAGTGTGTGGTAAGCTAGTGAAAACAGTTAACAGCATAATGCACGTTGTTGTAAGATGGTCTTAACTAAAAAAGCATAAAAGTGAATATTAACCTATATCTTAACCGACGTTTCGAAAAGTTATTATTAATTTATAAGAGAGTATACTGATCCACGCAACCTCATGACTGAAAATGGAATAAGCACATTCCGTAACGTCTAACTAAGATAAAAAATATTAGCCGGCTTTATAAGTTGAAATTGGTATTATAGCTTATGGGTTGTATATTAAATCACCAGTGGCAAGATTTAACATGTTACCCAGTTCTACGTAGTACTCAATACTGTTGAATTCAGGAATAGGCAGCCCATTTTAGACGTTGATGTTTTGTGTATTGCTCGCCAAAGTAGATTATAGTGTTCGTAAAGTATTTAACGTCATGTTTACGTCAACCTGAAGTGAATAACAACATTTAACACAGATTGACTTATAGCAAAGACAATAAAGCATGGCCACTCTTGTTAGTTCGACTCCCGTAGTTATGACAACCCCTGTTGCTCCTGCTACTAACCCTGGTAACACGGCTTACTCGAAAGCCTTCCGTATTTTAGGGGTAAGTGTCTCGTTTCGTATTTAAATTTATTGCTGCACGACAACCTTTATTTAGAAACGATATTAACCTGTTTAGAGATTGATAATACAATAATTACCGCGATCAATTGCCGCTAAACTGTACAGCGTATATGTAGTACTTTGTAAATACTTGTAACTAATGCTCCATTGTTTATTTCCTAATATTGTATGTTTATGCAGTATCGTTGCCGTATGATCATTATCGTTTCTAAACCGTTGTGGTTAATGCAAATAATAGTCCACATGTATAATAATACCAACTGCCAATATACGTGGGAGGTAAATAGACGGAAATAAGAATATGCCTACGTTTGGATGACTAATATTATCTGCACAACGTAATCTGTCATATTTCCGCCAAGGTATATAACAGTGGTTCCCAACCTTGAAAAGCTTACTGCACACTTCCGAAAATGGTTGTAGTGTGCAGCGCACCGAAACACACAACAACTTTGTAAAAATGTATTGTGCAACACTGAAAACGCTCTTAGGCGTCAAAACAAGAATTAAATGCGGAACTGTATGTTATTGTTTACAATAATATGTAATTTCTGCAATACTTCACGCGCCTAATTGAATGAAATAACTGGTAGATGTGTTACAAGATATCACGATACACATGGAGTAAAGTGCATTATGTCAACAGATCTTTTTTCCGGTCATTTCTGTCGATTTACTCGAAACTTACACTCCTTTACGGGTTACGCTTAGTTAGAGGTTGTAACTTATTTATTTCTCAACAGTATGCATACTAGTTTAAACGTTAATTCTCGTTTATTATCACACGTTGACAGATCAAATACAAGAATAACTCAATATTGTTTCCTACTTAACAATTTTTTTACTTGTTTTTGTTTCATTGTTTTTATCGTGCCAAGTTCCGAACCCATGATGGGCTCGTCACCAGGACCGTTTTTGTATAATAGACGGTATATGTATCGGTTACGTTAACCATTCGGTCACACGACCGTACTCTGACCTAACGGTTAGCTTTTAATAGTTACAAAATTTAAAAGCGCCACGAGTGTAGACACTTTGTATTTCAATCTTTTAAACTACTTTGAACCAAGCTTGGTGTAGAAACGTCCACGCATTGCGTTGTTTCGTCTCGTAATCTCTTTGCTATCAACTTTGGGAAAACCCAAAGCTACGGATAATAGGACCTCTGTAGAGCTTATAAGAATCCCAACTTTTGTTAAAGCCCGTTGTAGATTCTCTAACAAAAACTTTTTCTAGTTCCTGTCTGTAAAACGCCGGTGTGAAGAATAACTCGTGACGAATACTTCATCATCGCTTGGTCAACCGTATTTTGTCTTTCCTCATATAGTTAAAAGGTGTAAAGGATGATTTTCTGTTTGTGCTGAAGAATTACGTTATGTTCTTGTAGATGCTTAAGGGGTTGCGTTACATGATGTCAGTTGTTGACAACCCTGTTAAATACAATATCCAGACCAAGATTGGAAACCGTATAGTTGTGTGGCCAAGTCGTTAACCGATACATATACTTATTCATATATACACAACGGTCCTAGTGAAGTGTCCAGTTTAGGGTCGAAACTTGTCTCGGTAAAATTAAAACAGGTTGGGAACCACTACGTTATAGGCAACGTCTATAATTACAACGTGTATTCCTATTACACACAAGGTCTTAGCGTCAGGTTAATATACGAGGTCTTTCGGTTTAGACAAGACTTAACTTTTACATAATAATGCCGATTTGTTTTGCAGATATTTCAAATCTTACTTGGGACGTTATCTATTTTCACTTGGAGTTACGCGTTGGCTTTTGCTATTTCCGGATATTATTATGACGTATTCGCATTCATTTCTTCTGGAATTTGGTGT
>CH002814.1:161141-195197 GCA_000149265.1 Ciona savignyi | reverse complement strand
GAACAATTGTTCAGTATCAATTTGAAACAACAATGGTTATTGTATGCTACAGGTGGACCGTATTCCTTCTACATCGGTTTGAGAAGGAATAAAAGTGGATCTTACTGGTCGGATGGAACACTTGCGTCGTATACAGACTGGGCGCCTAAGGATGATATATACCATAATAAAAAGCCATGCATTACAATGGGGTGGGATGGAGGGTTGGATCCAAATTTTAAATGGAAAAATGTGTATTGCACATCTACTCAACGATACATTTGTCAAAGTGAGTCATCTATAAATGTTTATATCAGCATAGTTAATACAAATATCTAATTACAAGTTGAGAATCAAAAATAAAAAAACGCTTAAAAATTTACCTCATTATTATTAAACAATTTCACGCTTAGTTGTAGCACATGCCCTTCTATAAACAATGTGTATTCTACAATTCACCATGCAGGTATAATCTGTGTAGGTTAATATACTCGTTGACTAAGCTTTTTAAATATAAACATATTATCTCCAGTGGCATAATTAACAATTTAAACCACAACAGAAACACTTGCAACAACAACTAAGGCATCAACTACAACAACTCGAACAACAACGACTACAACAGTGCTTCAAACAACTACTACAACAGTGCTTCAAACAACGACTGTACCATCCACGACTAACCCCTTTGTTAATCACCACACCACCATTGCAAACTTCTCGGCAGAGAACCCTACAACAAACGGACAATCTAAACCAGAAAATGGAATTTTTGGTATATCTATATTTTAGTTTATACATATTGCGTAATGAAATGTTGTTATTAGCTTTTAAATCTTACAATAATGGAATTAATATATTTGTTCTTTAAATAAGTATAAATTCAACAAAAATAGGACACTTTAAAATTATATGCAAGTGCACTAAATGCTATTATAATCTCCTTTTCTCGTGCTTTATCAGGTTCAGGAATGCAAGCTGTCGGCAAAAGTACATTGACGTATGTTTTGACCGGTGCTGGGATTGGAGCCATCCTTATCTGCGTCATATCCGGAATAGTGTATGTAAAATGCAGGAGGTATGTGGCGTCATGTTTACGCAATACATGTATGATAGGTGAATATGATAATCCGTTGTTTATCAGATGTGGTTTTAGATTACCACAACGAAGCATTCTCTTATTTAGGTGAACTGTCCCCTGTGGTACATTTGTTAAATTTACCCTTTAAACTGGATAACGTCGATCAAGTATGGTAGGTTGAAAGATGAATAATATTATGCGTTATTTAGGTGTGCTTTAAGTGGAAAACTGGGATAGACACCCCCTATGTGTTGCACACGTATTAATGAGATTCAAGGAAAACAAATACAATTTAGAAACATATATTTTAGGAGAACAGATTTACTAAAACGGCTATTTGTGGTATATTGTTTACTTTAGCCTTTAAATGTAAGTGAAACGTTACAGTTTCTTTTTCCCAGAAGAAGTTTTAAATCATTTGGAATCTTCCAACACAATGACAACGATGATGAACACGGTAAGTTGATATGTGCAACTGTTAAGTAAAAAGCATTTGTTTAATTTGGTATTTTCTTTACACAAAAATTAGTTTGAAAAAAACTTGTTTTAATCTACCAATTGTTTATCTGTAGTTTTGATTGTATAAAGCTTTTAGCAATTTCCGTATATTTTTACCATTACAAAAATATTACTACAGATAATATTGAACCAAATCATTTACTTCAATATTTGTTTCGCAACACAGGTATGGAAGCGGAGACGCATGATAACATATTGTATGGGACGTCTAATAACGTCGGTGCAACTAACCCATCCCCGGATCTACGACTTGATTTGTGCAACGAATACGATGTTGCTTCTCCCGTATACAGCTTCCGCAGAAGCTCTACCATCACGTGCTACATCTGATGTACAACCTCACGCACTATACGATATAGCGGAAGAAAATTCAGATTTCTATACTTCTGTCGTAAAGAAAGATAAACAAACAATGAAAGCTGGGGTTAAACCGGCAATGGAAGAACAATATTCATGTCCGGAGGGGGCAGATAAAGAAAACGAAATATCAGATTTCTCTTCCGCTGTTGTAAAGTCCGGTAAACCGAAGAAGAAAGCAGAAGACGTATACACTACAGTAAAGAAATAACTTTGCCCAGGCATATGCTCTTATAATTCGATTTACTTCTAAGAAAATTCACAGGATGAAAAAACATCAGTCGATATATCACTGGTCGCTGTGTATTTTAGACGAAGCTGACAAGGTTCACGGAACGCAGTGAAAGAGTTATACCATCAAGTGTACATTACATAAAATTCTAAAATTCGACCTCTTTTTTTAACCCACTTAGCTTCTTGATGAGAACGGGTATTATCCGTTCGGTCGTGATTACCCGTATGAGTATTACCCGTTCTGTCACGGTCCTTACCCGTTCTATCGTGTAGTGTACACAAAGTACCATTATTCATTATAATTATAAGCATTGTATGTAATATATGCTAATTTTTAACTATTGTGAAACAAGTGTGACCTCGAGTGGTTATTTTTGTCTACTTGCAGAAACAATTTATATAAAGCTTATATTTAAATAAACCAAGTGTGGCTTTAGTTTATTTATTTTTTTTGGTTTCCAAGATAGAAACTCAAAACAGGACCTTTAATAAAAATTAGGAAAACGGGAAAAACGGCAAAATGACAGCACGTCTAAAATCCAATCAATTATTAGGTTTCAGTGTATTTAAATCCTGATTGCAGAACATATATTATATATACCTACGGAGGACAATCAAAATGTATTTTACGAATTGTAGTGGTTGACAACTCTCTTGATTTATATAAAAAATGTTTATAGCATTTTACTTTTAAACATTTTAACCAACCTTACGTTAACTTTTTTTTAGAAATAAAGAAATTCTTTGTTTTTGCCTAGGTAAGTAATGCGTCATTTACTATACGTTGACGCCAGAAATTAGGATGACGTAAACTTCTGCTTTAGATGGATGAAAGTAACATACACTGAACAAGGAAGTTAAGCGCAGTATGCATTCCGTTGTACAAAGGAACAATGAGGCTATATACCTAATTTATAAGCGAGGTTCAGATAGACTTAGATTGACTGTTAGATTAAATAACAGTTTCAGAGAGTTTTATTCCAGCCGAAAACTTGGTGGGTTAGTGTGACGCTTTTAAGTCGCAAGATCAAAAGTGCTCGGTAGCTACATGTCCCAGTTGTTTAAGACACTTTGCTGACATCGCCTGAATCCAGTGGATTGAAGTATTTTTCTTAAAGTAAAGAAATTTCACAAACTTGTACAACATATTACAATAGTTGCGGTCACCTGACGGTGGACCCGAGGTAATTAGAAGGTTATTCGGGCAATAACGCGTTATTTCCTACTAGCAATTTTATGATCAGTTTTTCTCCTAGTGTCTCCCACTTAAAGGGATAAAACCAAATATAGATGGCTTTAAATTCCAATGTCATTAAAGTTCCATATCAAATGTTGGCTCTATATACTTAGGAGATTGTTTATTCAGGTGGTCGTAGAATTTTATGCTTATATAGATTAAGAAAGAAATTCGTGTTACCGCATTCTGTTGGGCCAAATTTTATACTTGTGTAAATTTAATGAAATGTCTTTATCGTCTACAGAGAAATTTGTGCAAATAAACCAAAAAGAAAAAAAATATGTTAACAATAGTGATTCTGATAAACGTCATAGCGGTGACATATGTAAATGCTGGTTGGCATCAACTAGACGACTTGGAATATTACATTAACTACACAGCAGTCAAAGGTGTCGATAAAGCAAAGGAAGATTGTGCTGCAAGGAACGCTATTCTAGCAAATGTAAAGACTCAAAAGATTCAAGATTTTCTTGTGACAAAGATAGAAAATTTAACAGGTGGTCATACAGAACAATTGTTCACCATCAATTTGAAACGCTAATGGTTATTGTATGTAACAGATTGGCCGTATTCGTTCTACATCGGTTTAAAAAGGAATATCAGTGGATTTTACTGGTCGGATGGCATACTTACATATACAAACTGGGCACAAGAGCACAATACAAACTATTATGGGAAGTCGTGCGTCTCAATGGGATTGTCTTGGAAGTTTGATCCAGATTTTAAGTGGTATTTTGAATATTGCACATCTACACGTCGATACATTTGTCAGAGTAAGTGAAGTTTACCTTAAGTTTTAAATCTATAAATAACATTTTACAGAGCGCCAGCGAATGGAACAGTTCTTATAAAAATATATGTTTTAATTGTATGTATGTAACGTAGCGAAGGTGTAATTCCCTGTTGTCTGGTACAAGCACACCCGATAAACAACGTATAATTAGATTCATTTATTAACCCGTTAGTTCTCCTAAGTGTTTCCGATTGCCGGAAGTTACACACTGTAAGTGTTCACTTAGTTTGTGTTAACCGCTTTGGTGCTGCGGAGTTGATGCCAAAAAGTATTCAAAATTATTGTTGTTACAGTAAGAGAACATATTTTTTAAAATAATTATAATTGTTACAAAAATGGGACATGTTTTAATAATACCTACAACAAAAATGCTAGTGCACTGAAATGCTATACTAATCTCACCGTCGGTTAATTTTCGTGCTCTTTCTGGTTCAGGAACGCGAGACAATGGCGTTATGGACAATAGCACTGTGACGTATGCTTTGATCGGTGTTGGGATTGGAGCCATCCTTATCTGCGTCATATCCGTAATAGTGTATGTGAAATGCCGGAGGTAAGTGACGTCATATATACGTAATACATGCAAATATGATAGGTTGATAGGTGGATATGATTATGCGTTATTTATTCGGTGAGGACCACATTGAGACATATCCTACTTTAGGTGAAAAACGGACATTTCCTGAACCCAGCGTAATAATGGGTTCTACTAAATTAATGGAACTTGTAAATCATACATAAAACACTGCAATGGCTTCGGTAACCTGACGATGGGCGCGAGGTGATCTTACGATTGCCCATGTGATAACTAACTTCCCTTGCATTTTTCCATTAAATTTAAGTGTTTAAAATATAACCATTTTTTTGTTTTTTTCGCAGAAAAAATTCTAAAGCAGATAAGTCTCCCCGACATAATCACAACGATACTGAACGCGGTAAGTTTATTTATGTAATTTTGCATTAAATTTTGTTAAATTTTTTAGTTTGTCTGTAACAAATATGTGCACAGAAATCTCTTGTTGGCGTTTTGACATTTCTGGTGTCTCGTGGTTAGTTTAAACTACAATTTAATTTCTAGTGTTGTGAAACAATACGTTTCTTAATCAGTTTAAAAATATAATATTTATATTTTATTTTTTATTGCTTCGAAATACAGGTATGGAAGCGGTGACGCATCATAACATCTTGTATGGGACGTCTAATAACGTCGGTGCAACTAACCCATCCTCGGATTTACGACTTGAATTGTGCAACGAATACGATGTTGCTTCTGCCGTATACAGCTGCACAGAAGCTCTACCATCACGTGCTGCATCTGATGTACAACCTCACGTGGTATACGATATAGCGGATGAGAATCCGACAATGGAAGAACAAGATTCATGTCCAGAGGGAGCGGATAAAGACGGAATATCAGATTTGTACTTCGCTGTTGTAAAGTAGCAGACGACGTATACACTACAGTGAAGAAGTAACTTTCTCTAGGCATATGCTCTTATAATCCATTTACTTTTAAGAAAATTCACTGGATCGTTGTATATTTTGCTGTTGTAGGAAAACGGTAAAGCCAAGACGAAGCTGACAAGGTTCATGGGTCACAGTGAAGAAGTAACTTTCCCCAGACTTATGCTCGGTAGTATTTTATACGAATGTTAATTTTTATAGTTCTATTAAGGCAAAAGTAAACTTGTAAGATACTTGATAACAGAACCACCATTTTTAAACAAATACTGAACGTAATCAAGTTAGATGAATTCATAAACACTTTGAATGCTTCTTTTTTACCAAGTCAAGTTTGGGACCCATGCTGGGCTCGTTACTAATACCGTTTGTGTATATATGATTAGGTATATGTATCATTCGCGTTAACCACTTGGACAAACGACAGTACTGTGATTGCTTTTTGGTGGTGGTAGTGTTTTAACCGTAAACGTATTTTAGTAAAATGCGTCTATATTATCTGTGTGTTGTCCCCTTCCTCTATTCCACTAATCCTTGCATAAAACGTTTGGATATCTATGTTTGTCAGTTTGAAGGAAAAAAACGCAAAGGGAGGTTATCACACAATATTGAAGCCTTTTCACATGAGCAATCCTCAGATTACATCAAGCCCGCCGTCAGGTTACTGGAGATATGCAGTTGGTAGTGAATAATTCAAACGTTTATTTTAATTTTCGTAGAACCCTTTGTTTTGACTAATGTGGTTCATCTGTTTTGTCCAGCGCCCTTGTTATATACAGCTTTACTGTTCTTCTTTGATGCAATAAAGAAGTGATAAAATAAACTAACTAAACTAATACACCCGATTCAAGCAATATCACCCTTAAGGTTCTTATTTAGGTTTTTTACCCATATTGGCAAATATCAACAATTAAAATAATAAGTTAAAACATCATAGATTCTTGTTTTTCCGTAGTTAAAACAAAACGAGGTCTATAAATAAATATGCGGTATATATTTTTGGGATTTACTAGCTACAAATGAAGTTTATACATACGGAAACAACCAGTCATTTTAAAACAAAGGAAAATAAAGTATTTAACTTAAAATGAACGAAGTCAAGTCGTGAAGAAATGCATTCAGGAATAGACAAAGTGTGTATAATCATACACTTAACTTTACTTAATGAAACTAAGCTAATTGTTGAAACATGTTCATTATTTTATATCTGATAGCGTCCTTTTTTTAAACGAGCTAAGTTTCAAACCCATGGTGAGCTCGTTACTCGGACCGATTAAGTATAGAGTCGGTTTTTGTATCGGTCGCGTTAACCATTTGGCCACACGACCGTATAAAAGATACCATTTTTCCAGCAAGCGGGTGGTTTCAAATTTTCAGTCTGGCAACAAACCGTGGAGGCTACTACGCACTGAGACTAATTGGATGTAGTTTTCACAGTTTTGTTGAAGAACACACCACTAAAAATTAAAAATGTATAAACGATGTAAGTAAACACGGAAGACTAACGATTAATGCAATAAATTACAAAACAGTACAAACATTATTTAACGGAATAAGGTATATTAAACGTCCTACAAAGTTTGCACTTATATTATATTTGCAACAATTCGTTGATATTCTGCCATAACGTTTTGCACTCTATGTAGTCAATGACGTAATTGGCTCTGACGACCAAATTTTGAACCAAGCCACGCTCTCTGTTAGGATAGTTAACTGCAGGCGGCTGCACTAAATTTTCAAAATGCCTCGTTAGTCTTTGCACGTTTCCCTCCGGATCGTCACCAACAGGTGCAGCGTTCTCACAACAAACGCAGTGGAAAGTTTCAGGGTTTTCTCTGGTAAAAGGACCCAATCGAAAAGAATTGTAGGAAGTCGGTTCTTTACATGGTTGATGCACATAATATACGGTGTCGTTCATGTAGTAGTAGTTCTGATTAACCTGTGCCACAACGAAACTATACATTATCACCCGGAAATACCATCGAACATTAACACTTGTATTTGCGAAAGAATAAACTGTAATATTTAAACCACGAAATATACCTCGTATTCCATACTAACGATAGTTTGTTCAAACATGAAACAATAAATAGTGTTTGACAATGAGGCGGTGAGGGATTCATTAAAGTGGGACATAAGATATTCACAGAAGGTTTGTCGCCAGATTCACACGTTCGAAATATGTTACGTTGTTATAGTACGTACTAGTTTAACTCATTTGGTTTGCTAAATTTACAAGTGAAATAACTTATCAATAAAGAATTAGTTACCTTTGCTACAGACTTTTCAATTCCAACTGTAGCTCCCAACGAAAAGATTGCTGTCTTGTTATAAATGTCAGCTATCTTTCCTGGATTGCGATTAAACCTGCAAAACGCTTTTGCCACACATTTCGCTCCATGGCTATGAGCCAACACTACTGCGTGAATCTTGCTGCATGTGTAATGGATTGGTCAATGTAATGTTTTAGGGTTATTGTTATTTTGGTTTTGTGTGTTATATTTGTGTAACGTTTCCACTTTAATCGTGTCATTTTGCACTTATCTTTATTCACTGTGTTCGTAAGTTGCACCTTTCAGGCGTTCTAGCCGTTTCTACCCGCACGCACAGATAATTATTACTTCGCATCTTTTTGTTTGCGCGCGCTTTTATTGTTGTCCGTTCCGAATGGATAAAAAGAACTAGAGAGTTTTAACCACGTGTTTAACCACCACCATTTGTAAAACACATTTTGTATGCCATATATTTATGCTACATGGTCCCTAACTACAATTTGTATTTTATACACTAAGTATGTAGTTTGTTTCTGCAAGCATAAACGCATGGGTCCCATAGTTGTCCAACCAAACTTCTTTTCAATGTGTAGTTAAATAAAGAATAAACATCTTAATTTACGAACATTTTACCTCAAATGTTTTAAATTAAACCTTTTTAAGCGCTGTAATGAAATAAAGCTAAATTGCCAAAACAGCCCGATTTAGTTTTTCATGGTTTCAGGGTTCTGGGACCACACTATATTAGGCGCAAAAGCCGTAACACATGTACACTTTTCAAGTGCCTTTATAACTTCTTCCTGAATCTTTGAAATCACTTTATCGGAGACAGGAAGCGGATGGGTTCTACTAAATTAAAGGAACGTGTAAATCAATAACAACACATTGCAACGACTTCGGTAACCCTACGGTGGGCGAGAGGTAATCTGGCGATTTCCCGAGTGTTAATCTCCTTGGTTTTCCCATTCACGGGATAAACATGAATATCTTATCCTTTCCCATCATTGTATATTTACTTCTCTTTCTGACTGACTATACACAGTACTAAATCAATTCAATGCTCAAAAAGTAACCATTTTCTGTTTGGCAGAGGAAATTCTAAACCAGTTGGCAACCCCCAACATAATCATAACGACAATAAACATGGTAAGTTTATTAATGCAATTGTGCATTGAAATTTGTTTTATAGATTAGTTTTTCCTAAAAATGTACAGAAATCTCTTTTAACATTTTGTTATCATTTCTGGTGTCTACAGGTCTCCTTGTTGTTTTAAACTAAAATTTATTTTCTAGCGTTGTTAATCAATACGTTTCCTAAGCAAATTTAACATAAAAGAGCTTATTATTGCTTCGAAATACAGGTATGGAAGCAGTGACACATGATAACATCTTGTATGGGACGTCTAATAACGTCGGTGCAACTAACCCATCCCCGGATCTACGACTTGAATTGTGCAACGAATACGATGTTGCTTCCCCCGTATACAGCTGCACAGATGCTCTACCATCACGTGCTGCATCTGATGTACAACCTCACGCAGTATACGATATAGCGGAGGAGAATCCGACAATGGAAGAGCATTGATAATTAAAAACGGAATACAATTTTTTACCGAGCCAAGTTTTGATCTCATGATGGTTGGGCACAAGGACCGGTTTTGTATAAAAAAAATCGGTATGTTATGTAGCATTCGCGCTAACCAATCCTCCGCACGGCCGTATGTGAAAGAATTATATTGTGCTATTGTTGAGTCGCAACAAAACTGCTGACGGCGTATAGCGATATTTCTTTTAACCGATTAACATTTCGAACCCTTAATGGTCTCGGCTCTACGACAATTTTAGTATAGAAATCGCTATATGAATCGGTCGCGCTAACCAATCGGACTCACGACCGTATTTAAAAGATTTGTATTCTGCTAATGGTGAAGCCAAAGACAGCTAACGATATTTGGAGATAAAATGAAGATTTTTTTGTGGTTTGCTTTTCGGGAGTGCGCGAACGATAAAGACAGCTGACAAAGTATAGTAATTTTAGGTTATTTTGAGGCAATTCTTTACTTTAAATCAGAATAAAGCATTAATCGCCAATATTAGTTTGATTCGGAACAATTTATTACTTTAAATAGAGATAAAGCACAACTCTGTACCAGAGATACATTTTATAAAAAAAATAAGAGGCTCCTTCGGTTTATAGTGCAATTCATTAATCCCGTGATTCAGGTGATGTCCGTTAAATGCCCTACCCAAGGACTAAACCATCCATCCAGAGACTAGTTTCGATTTTTAAGCTGGCAACAAACCGGCGAGGCTACTACGCACTAAGCTTACTACATAAATGTAGTTTTCACAGTTTTGTTAAAGAACACACCACTAAAAAATTAAAAATGTACAAACAATGTAAGTAAACACAAAACTCGAGTGATTAAATGCAACAAATTACAAAACAGTACAAACATTATTCACCATAGGGTATATGGAACGTCCTACAAAGTTAGATTTTATATTTTTTTCAACAATTCGTTGATATTTTGCCTTAACTTTTTGCACTCTATGTAGTCAGTGACGTAATGGGCTCTGACGACCAAGTTTTAAACAGAGCTAGGCTGTCTGTTAAGATGGTTAACTGAAGGCTGCGACCTCAACCTTTAAAATGCGTTGCTAGTCTTGTCACTTTCCCCTCGTAACGTCACTAACAGATGCAGCATTCTTACAACAAACGCAAAGAAATATTTCAGGGTTTTCTCTTGTAAAAGGTCCCAATCGAAAATAATTGTAGAAAGTCGTTTTTTTAAAAGGTTGGTGCATATAAGACACGGTGTCGTTAGAATAGTAGTAGTTCCGAGTAACCTGTGCCACAAAGAAAGTATACATTATCTAACGGAAATAGCACTGTACATTAACACTTGTATCTGTGAAACCAGTAAACTGTAATATTTAAATCACGACATTTCCCTGGTATTCCAAACTAACGATAGTTTGTTCAACCATGAAACAATATATAGTGTTTAACAATAAGGCGGTGGGGGATTCATTAAAGTGGGACACGTGATATTCCCAGAAGCTTTGTCGCCAGATTCACACGTTTGAAATATTTCAGGTTGTTCTTTCAACTCATTTGGTTTAAATTTATCATTGAAATAAACAATTAAAAATAATGTACCTTTGCTGCAGACTTTCCAACTGTTGCTCCCAAAGAAAAGATTGCAATCTTGCTATAAATGATATCACTCCTGGATTGCGTTTAAAGCTGCGAAACGCTGTTGCCACACATTTTGTCTGAATTCAGAAGCGAAAGCCTTGAACCAGTTCAAAAATCTTTAACAAGCTTCATCAATATGAACGTATAGAACTTGTCTGGTAACCAGTCACATAGATAACAGTCTTCTTGCAGCATACCTTAAGGTTCGATTCCATTTCCAGGTCATTCTTTGCACCTTCGTTACACTATAAAAGTGTGCAAACACGAAAGGGTACCGGAAGGGATGACCGGCTTAAAAGATTGTATATTAATTTATAAATGTGCATTAAGCCTATATTTTTGCATTTTAAAAAGTGGATGAAGTGAATAATCTATGACTGGTTGAATGTTTGAGAGATATTGAGAAATATTTTCTTTTACATTACCTGTTACCAGAATCTGTTAGGTATCAGCATATTTTTTAATGACGCCCATATTTTTTTCATTTTTTGCCAATCCACACTCTCTTTTCAAACTGTATAGTACCATGTGAAGCCAAAAAAACTAAAAAAATTAATTCGGTTCTTTGAAAAAAAGCAGATACCGAACAGATTGTGGTATTAAATGTCGTCCCCACAAAAAGAACAAAATCAGCTGCTGCCGAACTTTGAATTTATTTTTTTGTCATTTTTTCTCTTTGTTTCACGTTGATCGCATCTTCTGCGTTCTGCTCCCGTTGCACTGTTAGCTTTACTGCACACTGTTCTATTTCTAGGCAATTCTTTACTTTAAATCAGAATAAAGCATTAATCGCCAATATTAGTTTGATTCGGAACAATTTATTACTTTAAATAGAGATAAAGCACAACTCTGTACCAGAGATATATTTTATAAAAAAAATAAGAGGCTCCTTCGGTTTATAGTGCAATTCATTAATCCCGTGATTCAGGTGATGTCCGTTAAATGCCCTACCCAAGGACTAAACCATCCATCCAGAGACTAGTTTCGATTTTTAAGCTGGCAACAAACCGGCGAGGCTACTACGCACTAAGCTTACTACATAAATGTAGTTTTCACAGTTTTGTTAAAGAACACACCACTAAAAAATTAAAAATGTACAAACAATGTAAGTAAACACAAAACTCGAGTGATTAAATGCAACAAATTACAAAACAGTACAAACATTATTCACCATAGGGTATATGGAACGTCCTACAAAGTTAGATTTTATATTTTTTTCAACAATTCGTTGATATTTTGCCTTAACTTTTTGCACTCTATGTAGTCAGTGACGTTATGGGCTCTGACGACCAAGTTTTAAACAGAGCTAGGCTGTCTGTTAAGATGGTTAACTAAAGGCTGCGACCTCAACCTTTAAAATGCGTTGCTAGTCTTGTCACTTTCCCCTCGTAACGTCACTAACAGATGCAGCATTCTTACAACAAACGCAAAGAAATATTTCAGGGTTTTCTCTTGTAAAAGGTCCCAATCGAAAATAATTGTAGAAAGTCGGTTTTTTAAAAGGTTGGTGCATATAAGACACGGTGTCGTTAGAATAGTAGTAGTTCCGAGTATCCTGTGCCACAAAGAAAGTATACATTATCTAACGGAAATAGCACTGTACATTAACACTTGTATTTGTGAAACCAGTAAACTGTAATATTTAAATCACGACATTTCCCTGGTATTCCAAACTAACGATAGTTTGTTCAACCATGAAACAATAAATAGTGGTTAACAATAAGGCGGTGGGGGATTCATTAAAGTGGGACACATGATATTCCCAGAAGCTTTGTCGCCAGATTCACACGTTTGAAATATTTCAGGTTGTTCTTTCAACTCATTTGGTTTAAATTTATCATTGAAATAAACAATTAAAAATAATGTACCTTTGCTGCAGACTTTCCAACTGTTGCTCCCAAAGAAAAGATTGCAATCTTGCTATAAATGATATCACTCCTGGATTGCGTTTAAAGCTGCGAAACGCTGTTGCCACACATTTTGTCTGAATTCAGAAGCGAAAGCCTTGAACCAGTTCAAAAATCTTTAACAAGTTTCATATGAACGTATAGAACTTGTCTGGTAACCAGTCACATATATAACAGTCTTCTTGCAGCATACCTTAAGGTTCGATTCCATTTCCAGGTCATTCTTTGCACCTTCGTTACACTATAAAAGTGTGCAAACACGAAAGGGTACCGGAAGGGATGACCGGCTTAAAAGATTGTATATTAATTCATAAATGTGCATTAAGCCTATATTTTTGCATTTTAAAAAGTGGATGAAGTGAATAATCTATGACTGGTTGAATGTTTGAGAGATATGAGAAATATTTTCTTTTACATTACCTCTTACCAGAATCTGTTAGGTATCAGCATATTTTTTAATGATGCCCATATTGTTTTCATTTTTTGCCAATCAACACTCTCTTTTCAAACTGTATAGCACCATGTGAAGCCAAAAAACTAAAAAAAATAATTCGGTTCTTTGAAAGAAAGCAGATACCGAACAGATTCTGGTATTGAACGTCGTCCCCACAAAAAGAACAAAATCAGCTGCTGCCGAACTTTGAATTTATTTTTTGTCATATTTTCTCTTTGTTTCACGTTGATCGCATCTTCTGCGTTCTGCTCCCGTTGCACTGTTAGCTTTAGTGCACACTGTTCTTCTTGGCTTAAGTGTAATAATTTTAATTTAAACACTTTTCCATTTTTTGACATATTAAATTTGACGACCAAGAGTGTCTATACCACCTCAAAATACTTTATTGGATTATAAACATGTTTTAATGAGTGTCCTTTTGACGTATTTTTCCTTTTTTAACTTTATAAGGTAAACTTGCATGTTTTTATTCTATTTGAAAAAACAGTAATAGAGTTCCGTAGCTGTTTTTGTGTGTCCGACCTTTAAAAACACTACATTCAAAAAATTGTTTTGATTATTCACAATACACAAATCAAGTTCTGTATCTTATATTCTGTGTCCGACCTTTTAAAAACACTACATTTAAAAACTTGTTTTGATTATTCACAATACACAATTAAAGTTCCGTATCTTCTTTCTTTTGTCTCCCTTTACTCTGCTTTGCGTAAAAAATTCATTGTCAAAGGTTCATACTCGAACGCCTTTCCAAGGAAACTATGTCATATGATATCAGTTCGTCACACATCTCGGAAAGAGATGTTATTTTATTTTATTCGATGTAGGTTTAAGGTCGATGTTTTCTAAACAACTAGATGTACTTATTTGGTTCTTTACCAAATGTTATCGGTCAAGCTATTGCCTATAGTAAGAAGCAGATGTATTTAGAAGCTTAAATTTCAATAAGCAGTGATTTACCAAAATGCGAAAATATGGGCTTAATTTACATTCTTAAATTAATATGCAATCTTACAAGCCGGTCTTTCCCATTCGGTACTGTTTCGTGCTTGCACACTTTTATTTAAGGTTTAAACTGTATTAATGTATGCTTTCTGTCGATATTTGTTTTGTTTGGTTCAATATAAGGTTCATCATAGACGTAGGCTAATTGTTTTTAACAACTTCGTTATACTTTGTATTATCAACGCGGTGTTTTAACTACTGTAGTTTTTTTGTTTTATCGAATTTCTCTAACTTAAATTAAAAATGCTGTATTAAGGGGATCAAAGGTGCAAAAAGTAAACCAAACTAAAAATGGAAAATCAGCTTGAGGTATGCTGCAAGAAGACTGTGATCTATGTGACAGGATACCAAACCAGTTCCCTATCTTCGAGTAATTGGGAACATCTTGATGAAGCTTGTAAAAGATTTTTAAACTGGTTTAAGGCTTCCTCTTCTGACTTCAAACGTATTAACAATGTTAGTGAAAGGTGGTATGGTTGGAGTTCTCAATCATATTTCGAGACACTCCCTGTCTCCGATAAAGTGATTTCAAAGATTCAGGAAGAAGTTATAAAGGCAATTGAAAAGTGTACATGTAGCAAGATTCACGCAGTAGTGCTGGCTCATAGCCATGGAGCGAAATGTGTGGCAAAAGCGTTTTGCAGCTTTAATCGCAATCCCAAAGTGATAGCTGACATTTATGACAAAACAGCAATCTTTTCTTTGGGAGCTACAGTTGGAATTGAAAAGTCTGCGGCAAAGGTAACTAATTTTTTTGTTTATTTCACTGGTAAATTTAACAAACCAAATGAGTTATACTACAACAACGTAACATATTTCAAAAGTGCGAATCTGTCGACTGCTTCTGTGACTTAAATTTCTCCTGAATATCATATGTCCCACTTGAATGATTCCGTCCCCGCCTTATTGTGATACACTATTCATTGTTTCATGTTTGAACAAACTATCGTTAGTATGGAATACGAGGTATATTTCGTGATTTAAATATTACAGTTTATTGTTTCGCAAACACAAGTGTTAATGTACAGTGCTATTTCCGTTAGATAATGTATACTTTTTTTGCTGTACAGGTTACTCAGAATTACTACTATTCTAACGACACCGTGACTTATATGCACCAACCTTTTAACCAACCGACTTTCTACAATTCTTTTCGATTGGGTCCTTTTACCAGAGAAACCCCTGAAACTTTCCACTGCGTTTGTTGTGAGAACGCTGCACCTGTTAGTGACGATCCGGAGCGAAACGTGCAAAGACTAACGAGGCATTTTGAAAATTTAGGACGTCGTCCGCCTGCAGTTAACCATCTTAACAGACAGCCTAGCTCGTTTCAAAACTTGGTCGTCAGAGCCCATTACGTCACTGACTACATAGAGTGTAAAAAGTTAAGGCAGAATATCAACGAATTGTTGAAAATATAATATAAAAGCTAACTTTGTAGGACGTTCAATATACCCTATTCCGGTTAATAATGTTTGTACTGTTTGGTAATTTATTGCATTAATCGCTCGTGTTTCGTGTTCACTTACATCGTTTGTACATTTTTAATTTTGTGGGGTGTTCTTCAACAAAACTGTGAAAACTACAACCGTTTAGTAAGCTCAGTGCGTATAGTAGCCTCCACGGTTTGTTGCCAGCCTGAAAATCATAACCTCCCGCTTACTGGATGGTTAAGTCCTTTGGGAAGGCATTAAACGGACATCGCCGGAACTACATGATTAATGGGTTGTACTAAAAACTAAAGGAGTGTCGTAATTCAATAAAATGCAGATTAAAAACTTTGGTAACCTGACGGAAGTCCTTAAGTAATATAAGACATAAACCTCTGTGGGGCCAGGGGTTTTTCAACGCCTCTTGTTGGCCGGGACCAGGTCCCAGGATCCGCTGCCGTCTATATCCAGTACATAAATCTCCGCTCCGACTCCATATGTACACACATGGCGTTAAACTAAACTTGACTGGCAGCGGAACCGCCACTAAATAGAAAAACCGGAAAACCTTACTCGTAGAAATACTCTTTATTAAGTTGTGATCATATGTATGTTTGTGTAATAGCCCAACGATTTATAAAGCAAATAATGACGTAGATGAAAAACAACTGCTTTGAGTGTTAATGACGTTATGAGGTGATAAGTATCAGTGACGTCATGAGATGATAAGTATCAATGACGTCGTAAGATGATGACAAAATGAACACAGCCGGAGTCTTTTTTTCAAATTTGATATTAAAATTATTATACCTTATTTGCTTTACCATCTCCAACGACTTATGAATATTTAATGAAATATCCCAAGTCGTCAAGTTAAGACATTGTCAGATATAAAATAATAATTATGTTTCAACAAGTAGTTTAGTTTTATTCAGTAAAGTTAAGGATAGGATTATACCATCCTTGCCCTTTTCTGAATTCATTCCTTTCCGACTTGAAATCGTTAATTTTAAATAAAATACTTTATTTTCCTTTGTTTTAAAAGTGGCTGATTATTTTCGTATGTACAAACTTCATTTTTAGCTAGTAAATCCCAAAAATATAGACCGCATTTTTATTTATATACCTCGTTTTGTTTTAACTACGAAAAAACAAGAATCTATGATTTTTTAATTTATTATTTTATTTGTTGATATTTGCCATCATGGGTAAATAACCTAAATAAGAACCTTTAGGGTGTTATTGCTTGAATCGGGTGTATTAGTTTAGTTAGTTTATTTTATCACTTCTTTATTGCATCAAAGAAGAACAGTAAAGCTATGTATAACAACGACGCTAAATAAAACAGATAAACTACATTAGTCAAAACAAAGAGTTCTACGAAAATTAAAAAAACGTTTTAATTACTCACAACCAATACAATATCATCGGTAAACGGCGTGCGTGATGTAATCTGAGGATTGTCCATGTAAAAAGGCTTCCAGAGTACGGTCGTGTGGCCAAATGGTTAACGCGACCGATACATATACCTACTCTTATACAAAAAAATGGTCCTTGTGACGAGCCCATCATGGGTTCGAAACTTGGCTCAGTAAAAAAAAGGCTTCCAGACATATTGTATGATAACCTCCCTTTGCGGGTTTCCATTCAAGCTGACAAACATAGATATCCAAACGTATCATGCAAGGATTTGTGGAATATACGAAACAACACACATATACAATGAACTTTATTTTACGTTGATCTGGTACGGATAAGTGTTTTATTCTGCTTAAAAATAATAAAGTTTCTTTAAACTTATATTGAAAAAAATATCCCGAAATAAATTAATGTAGACGCATTTTACTAAAAATACGTTTAGCGTTAAAGCACTTCCACCACCAAAAAGCACGCAACAGAGAAAAGCAACAACAGTACGATAGTATGTCCAAGTGGTTAACCCGAATGATACATATACCTAATCATATATACACAAACGTTATTAGTAACGAGTACAGCATGGGTTCGAAACTTGATCCGGTAAAAAAGAAAAGCATTCATAATGTTTATAAATTCATCTAAGTACGTGATTACGTTCAGTATTTGTTTAAAAAGGGTGGTTCTGTCATCAAGTATCTTACAAGTTTACTTCTTCATTGCCTTAATAAAACTATACAAATTTGCATTTTTATATTTCGTAAAAGTATAAGTCGAATAGTATGTTTACATAGGATATGCTTGGAAAAGTTATACTTTTTCACTGTTTCCCATAAACCTTGTTACCTACGACTTGGCCGTTTTTACAACAACAAAATACACAACGACCATTGATGTAGCTACTATTGAATGGTTTTTCTTACTTTAATTTTTCTTAAAAGAAATTCAAATTCTAAAAGATTATGCCTGATGAAAATTATTTCTTTACTGTAGTGCATACGTCTTCTGCTTTCTTCTTCGGTTTAACTGTTGTCTTCACAACAGCGGAATAGAAATCTGATATTCCGTCTTTATCTGCCCCCTCTGGACGTGAATATTGTTCTTTCATTGTCGGATTCTCCTCCGCTATATCGTATACTGCGTGAGGTTGTACATCAGATGCAGCGCGTGATGGTAGAGCTTCTGCGAAGCTGTATACGGGAGAAGCAACATCGTATTCGTTGCACAATTCAAGTCGTAGATCCGGGGATGGGTTAGTTGCACCGACGTTATCAGACGTCCCATACAAGATGTTATGATGCGTCACCGCTTCCATACCTGTATTTCGAAGCAATAATAAGCTATTCTATTTTGAAACTGCTTAAGAAACGTATTGTTTCACAACACTAGAAATTAAATTGTAGTTTAAACCAACCACGAGACACCAGTAATGTCAAAACGCCAACAAGAGATTTCTGTGCACATATTTGTTACAGACAAACTTAAAAATTTAACAAAATTTAATGCAAAATTACATAAATAAACTCACCGCGTTCATTATCGTTGTGATTATGTTGGGGAGACTTATCTGGTTTAGAATTTTTTCTGCCAAACAATAAATATTACATTCCTAACACTTAAATTTAAAATTTCAAAGTAAATATACCACAGCCATGATAGGATAAGATATTCATGTTTATCCCGTGAATGGAAAAATGCAAGGGAAATTAACATATGGGCAATCGTGAGATCACCTCGCGCCCATCGTCGGGTTACCGGAGCCACTGCAGTGTGTTATGTATGATTTACACGTTCCATTCATTTAGTAGAACCCATTAATACGATGAGTTCAGGCAATGTCCGTTAAGTGCCATGCCCAAGGACGCAAGCGACCACCAAGCGACCAGTTTAATATCCGAAACCGTTTGTCTAAAAAGCGAGGCAATAAACCACTAGAATAATCTGTCAGACAAATCTAATCTGTTAACTAATCTAAAGAAAAATCTGTCGGATAAAATCCCATCGAGTGGTAGTGGATTAGTTCGTCGAGTTTTAGACGAACGTTTTAAAGGACCGAATTTGATTCATGAATCCTCAAATGTATCTTTGGGAAAAAGTGCTAGTGCTTTGGGGACATCGCTTTATAATCGGTCTTGTCCTTGGGCAAGTCACTTTACGGACATTACCTGAACCAAGCGGATTTACTGGGTTCTACCAAATTGAAGGAACGTGTCTATCTTATACAACACATTGCAATGGCTCCGGTAACCCGACTGTGGACGCGAGGTGTTCTAACGATTGCCCGTGTGTTAATCCCCTTGGTTTTCCCATTTACGGGGATAGACATGAATATCCTATCCTATTTCCTATCGCCCAACCTCGGCACATTTATCGGTTGAGTTAAAATTTTGGTTTCGAAGCATAAGAAGTACGATTTTTATACAACAAGTCACCCACACACACATAAGTGCAGTTTAACCCCAGTTTAAAGGGTAAATTTAACAAATGAACGACGGGGTGCCAATTGTATAGTTCACCTAAAGTAGGATATGTCTCATTGTGGTCCTCTGAAGGCTCACATGATAAACATCGCATGATCATATAATTCGATACACCTACCATATTTGCACGTATTACGTATACATGACGTCACTTACCTTCGGCATTTCACATACACTATTCCGGATATGACGCAGATAAGGATGGCTCCAATCCCAACACCGATCAAAACATACGTCATAATACCAGATTGCATTCCAGAACCTGGTAGAGCTAGAAATAAAGTCGACGGTAGATTATTTAACATTTCAGTGCGCAAACAATTTGGCTATATATGTTATTAAAACATTTCCCATTTTTGTAACAATTAATTTTTTAAAGAAAATGAATTTATTCTCTTACTGCAACAACAAAACTTAAAAACATTTTATAAAACAACATTAACAATATATAAACAATCTTTTTCACAATTTTCTGAGTCTGAAATATAGAATTACCAATTGTTCCATTGTCTGGTTTAGATTGTGACGTCTCTGTTTGTGTTGTTGAAGTTGATATTGCAGTTGTGGTTGATACTACATGTGTAGTTAATACTGCAGGTGTAGTTGATAGTGCAAATGTTGAAGTTGATACTGCCATTGCAGTTACAAGGGTTCCTGTTGTGGTTGTAAATGTTTAATATGTCACTTGAGATGTCACATCAAATATGTACACGTTAAGTTTAATCAAGAGTATTTTTTTTTATTTTGGTAAGTTTATGTTGATTTTGTCAAAACCGGTCGGTCCAGCGGTTAAATGCGTCGCCTTTCAATCGAAATGTTGTAGGTGCAAAACCGGTCGCTAGTCGGATGTGTCTTTGGGCAAGGTGCTTTACGGACATTGCCTGAACCCAGCGGATTAATAACTTCTACCAAATTGAAGGAACGTGTCTATCATATACAACACACTGAAATAGCTCCGGTAACCCGACGGTGGGCGCGAGGTGATATGACGATTGGCCGTGTGTTAACCCCCTTGGTTTCCCCATTAACGCGGATAAACATGAATATCCTATCCCATTTAATATAAACTGAAGTATTATACAAAGGTGTGCTTAACAGTTAACTTTATAAATTCGAATTGTTTATAGTACGTAAAGTACTACAATTTATGTGCCTGGTAATGTTTAATAACTTTGACGAAAATTTTTAAGCGGGTGTGGTTTTTTCGATAAGAAAACGGTAATTTTGAATACTTTTTAGAAAAAAAACCGTGCAAAAATCACAGCGGTTGAAACACTAACTAAGCCAACACTTTTAATGCGTAACTTCCGGCCGTCGGTAGCCCTTTAGAGGACACCCGGGTTGATAAATGGAAGCTTTAATAGACTATAGGGAGGACCACTATTTCCGCGTCACACACATTAAAATGTGATTTAAGGGAAAAAATACGACCGTGTGGCCGAATGGATAGCGTGAGCGATAAACATACCGCCTTCTATACAAAAACGGCCCTTGCATCAACCCATTATGGGTTCGAAACTTTGCTCGGTAAAAAAACCTAAAAATTAGGATAATAAAACGCAATAATTTAGTGCTCTATTGAAAGTATATTTATTGGCTTTTCTAGACTTAATTTAAAATCCACTCACTTTGACAGATGTATCGATGAGTAGATGTACAAGGCACAATTTTCCATTTGAACGCTGCATCTAACCCTCCATCCCAACCCATTGTGACGCACGGCTTATTATAGTCATATTTATCGTCCCCGGTTGCCCATTTAGTATATGACGTACGTGCACCATCCGACCAGTAATATTCACTGCTTTTTCTTCTTAAACCGATGTAAAAGGAATACGGCTGACCTGTAGCGTACAATATTACGCCTTTAAACCTAGGGAGCATTTGCATCATTTGTAATTATTACCATTTAATGTTCCTATCTTTGTCACAAGAAGATCTTGAATCTTTTGAGACTTTACATTTGCCAGAACGGCGTTCCTTGCAGCACAATCTTCCTTTGCTTTATCGACACCTTTGACTGCTGTGTAGTTAATGTAATATTCGATGTCGTCGAGTTGATGCCAACCAGCAGTTAAAGATGTCACTGCTATGGCGTTTATTAGAATCACAATTATCAACATATTTCTTATAATTGGTCCATGATCAACGCGTAAGGTGCTTTTAGATTTTTATCTTAAATATCTAAGTATAAATAAAATATTTAAGTATAAAACTTTGCCCAACAGAATGCGGTAAAGTGAATCTCTTTTATAATCTATATATAAGAGTATTAGTCTACTACCGCATAGTTGATCGTACGTTTCTTAATTTTTAGTACGGCTATTTTAGTATGTTGTACACGATTAAAAAGTTTCTTAAAAAAGTTACAAATATCCAATTAATCTGCAAAGTGTCATAACCAATTCAACCGAATAGCGAACAACTAGTTTCGATCTTAAACTCTTCAGCTGAAAGACGACTCACTAACCCACTAAGCTATTTAGTCGGATTTAAACTTTTAAAAACTGTCAAATAATCCAATAATTTGTCTAAATTTATTAAAAACGTACTGTCAAATTTTCTATTCAACCTTACAGTTTCATGTATAAAACGGAATGCATGTTGCGCTTTACTTCCTTGTACATTGTATGATACTTTCATCTACTTGCAACAAAATTGTACGTCATCTTAATTTCTGGTGTCAACGGATGATAAATTACTGGCTTAGACAATAACACAAAATAACAATATTACTATTTAAAGAAGTTACACGTTAGCAGTTGGGTTAAAATATTTAAAGATGGTAAAATAATAAAATTCTGTAAATGATAACCAAGGTGGGTTAACAGACAGACAATCGTCAAATCACCTAGCGTCCATCGTCGGGTTACCAAAGCGATTGCAGTGTGTTGTGTTTTAGTAGAACCTATTAACCCACTGGGCCCAGGCAATGTCCGTTAAGCGATTTACCCAAGGACACAACCGACTAGCTAGAGATCAGTTTTGCACCGGCAACACTTCGGCTAAAAAGCGACGAACTTACCCACCACACTAATCTTTCGGACTAAAAACGAGCAGACATATTACGTACAATGCTTACAACTATAGTGGTTCTTTGAATACGCTTAAGGACAGTTCGTGTGATACCGCTTTTTATCTGGAAGATGTGTGGTTTAAAAAGTAAGTCGAATTTTATATTTTTTGAAAACAGCTACTATTTTTGTCATTTTTTTCCTAAATGTTTCTAAGTCAACAAGAACATTACCATAACGATAATAACGACAACAGCTACAGTATACTTGACAACTACAGCGGATGTGACAAAAGCATTCAAATCAGCTACAACGGATTTAACTACAGATCGTAGCACACAAATGAAAACAACAGAATACACAAAAGTGTCTACGGAGAACGCGACGCTTGGTAAGTCAAAGACTTAAATTATTATAAAAATGTTTCTTGGCAAACGGGGAAGGAATTTGCTAAAAGATGGAAGGTAGAAAATCTGGCCATTAAAATAAAGATTGGGACGTCAGGTTAAGATTAAGGGATGGGGTTAAAGCCTTAGTTGTAGTTACTGTTTCAGCTGCAATTACTGTTTAGCCTTAGTTGGGGTTGTTATTATTGTCTAGGCTAGGGTATGCTATTGTTGTAATTGTAAGATTTTTAAAAGTTAAGTGAAAAGTTTCCTTATCTTAATTATATTAAATTTATAAAAAAACATAACTTATTTACTTTTACACCTTATTTCTGAATTGTGAAAATTTGTGTTTTTCGTGAATAGGAAAACGCAGGACGTTCTAACACGGACAATCGTCAGATAAAGCCCATCACCGGGTTATCGTTAAGCTATTACTTTAATCGTTTCCACTGCTTCATTAGAATATAATAAACAATTGGCTTCAGGCAATGTGCGTTGAGTGTCATGCCCAAAGACACAACCGACTAGATAGCGACCGGTTTCGATTCTTTACAACCTTTTCGTTAATATGTTGTAGTTCGATTTTATACAGATTTAAAACATTTGCTACAGCACCAAGAAACTTTATCTACACCTGACTATATTTTGTTTTCAGAAACGTATGCTCAGTGCACACCTTAAACAGCAACTTACTTCTATATACAGTGGAACCCCGCTTACCTGACCACCCATGGGACCGTCATCAAGCGGTCGCGTTAGCGGGGTGGTCGTGTTAGTGAATTTTGCTTTGGAGCAAGTTGTCGTCATATGCAGACAAAACTACTCCTCTTTTACTATTTTTTTACCAAATGCCGTTATTTTTATCAGATACTGCAGAAAAAATTTAAAACAAATGTTAGCACTAAAGTTTATCTTGTATAAGTCAATTCTGTTTGCCACAATTTTCTTTGTCTGTATATATGTACGCGCTCTTTTTTTTCTTATTGTTTTGATCATAAAAGAAATTAAACCTGATTATTTTGGTTACAAAGGCATATTATTTAGCTCGTTTGGTCACCTAAGCGGAGTTAAATTTGAAGTTTTGGACCAAAATATGGCGGTCGTGGTCTGGAAACCGGGGTGGTCGCATTATTGAAACAAAATACAATGCATTACCATAGTAAATTATTTGGGACCGCACTGAAGTGGTCCTGAAAACGGGGTGGTCGTGTTATCGAGGTGGTCTCCAAGCGTGGTTCCACTGTATTATGATTGGCGTTGGGTTAGCTATATTCTGCATTATGCGTCACAATTGCAATTGTGAAGCTCAATGGGTAAGTGTCGTCACTTAACGGTTATTTAAGTTAGGTTAGTGAGTAACCTATTGTAAATTGCGTACATACGGTGTGCTAGGCTATTGTATTTTATATAGCGCTGTACAGTTTTCAAAGAACTGACGTGTTTCCTGTTTTCCAGGCTAACTTTGAAAGCTAATTCGGCCCCAAATAGCCAGGAAGATGGAACAACTTGTGCTATGTTTGTAAAAAATAACTTCCAATTAATAACTTTTTATCACATGTTTAAGTTTTTTGGTAAATATTCAAGTGGTAAATTTATGGAAAATTTAATCAATAACCTCAACTTTTTTACCGGGGTTTCAACCCTTATGAACTCCTCACCAAGAATAATATACACAACCCACTGCTATAGTTCCGGTAAACCCGACGGTGGGCGCGAGGTGATCTGACGATTGCCTGTGTGATAACACCCCTAGTCCGACCTACTAGTCTGATGGTTTAGTGCGATAAATTTCAACCGAAATGTTAAGGTTCAAAACTGGACACTAAGTAGTAGGTTGTGTCTTTAGTCGAGGCACTTAACTAACATTGCCTGAACCCAGCGGATTAATGGGGTCTACCAAATTGAAGTAACGTGTGAATAATACACAACACACTGCAATAGCTCCGGTAACCCGACGGTGAGCGCGAGATGATCTGACGATTGTCCATGTGTGATAACCCCCTTGGTTTTCATATTCACAGGGATAAAAATGTCATATCCTTGCGCTTTCCATTGGGAAAACCAAGGGGATAACACAGGGGCAATCGTCATATCACCTCGCGCCCAGGGTCAGGTTACCGGAATTGCAATTTGTTGTGTAAGCTAGGTACGTTCCATTTTGTAAAACCATTAATCTGCTGGGTTCAGTAAACTTCCGTTAAGTGCTTTGCCCAAGGACATAATCTAGTAACCAGTTTCGAACCTGTACCCTTTCGGTTAAAAGGCGTCTCACTAAAGCACCAGACTAACCGGTAAGACAAAGTATATGTTTGTAAGGTAGCTGTAGAGAATTTAAAAATACTTGCTTTTTAGATGGACAAGATATTCTTTCTATTATTCGCGCTCGTGGCTTTTCAGCTGGCAGAAGAAACTAGTTGTACAAGTTGGACCTGGAGACGTCGCAGAGAGGACACCAGGCGACGTTGGGCAGAAGCGATTTATTTAGACGACGAGATACCAGGTAAAAGAGCTCAAAGAATATCCATGCAGCAATATCATTCCGTCCGTATAATTTAAAAATCTAGTGTAAAGAACTATTGTCAATAATATTTAATAAAAGTTTATTAGTTTGTGCACCTTAACGCTGTTGGATTTATCAAGCAACTTGCGTTTGCGTACGTATTTTTACAGTAATTATGGGTTACCTTCGACTCCAAGGCGAATTTTGCAGCATTTTCGGCGTTATTGCAGATATCTCCAAATTAGAAAAGTACTATTATTTTACTTTTAATTACAACTCAAAAACGTAACAAAGATTTTAATTACCCCGTGTACCCCGCAAAAGATGCGTAAGCTCCAAACCTATATATAACCCGATTCCATCTCCAATTGTTAAATTTTATTAAAACTTGTGATCAGTCGGTCACATTCACACTTGAAATAATAAAAAAAAAAACATCCATTAGAGTTAAATATTTTGGTGGTGTTAAACTGTTAAAGATTATTTACTTTAAATTGTAAGGAAAGATGTAGGTTAACAAAATAAACTGAGAAAGGGCTAAAGGGATTCTAAAAATAGCACCACTGGAAATCCGTTTAAATATTTAATTTATAACCTAAATATTTTATTCAGAAAACCTACATATCAATTTTGGATTGGTAACTCGGGAACCCATAAGTTTCTGCTTGCAGAAACAAGCGTTATATACTTTGTACAAGATATACCAAAGGTGATGAGGTAGCCAGGGAACCCGATCGTTTCTGCATGCAGAGAGATATAGCGTGCACTTAACATGGATTATAAAAATACTGGTGGTTTACACGTGGCTAAAACGTTCAGATTAATTTACATGTTTTAATTTTTTTAAATAAGTCTTTTACATTCCTACCGCCTTATTGTCCCTGTACTACAAGTAAACCACCATGTAAATTATTATTATCCTTGAATTATTTTTAAGAACTTATTAACAATTCTGTTTATTTCAGACGATGCTGTTTTACTACAGGATGAAAATGAATAGGTTTGTTCAAAGTGTTATTTGTTGTTTTAAACACCCAGTAGAAATAAAATTTATTAGGCTCGTGTTGGCTAAATATTTTATGGGGCTTTCACCCAACTATTCTGGCTATTTCTTCTGGGTAAAGTGACCTCACGAAAAAGGCTGCCGCTCTAAATGCTACTACAAAAAGCCTTTTATTTCAACAATTTGCTTGAATTAAATAGGCTGTCTTTATTGCAACAAGCATTTTGGGTATTATAAAAATATTATAACCATAAATACGCGTGGACCAACGACACAATTGTTCAGTCAGCGGCTGGTTTAAAGCAAGTACTTTTCGGTGCAAGTACTTTTCGGACCCTGTTGTCGAGGCCATCACGTGTCTGAAACGTGTCTATGTAAAAAAAGCAGATAACAGTGTATAATCACCTGGATTAAATGGTGTGTTTGGCGTTTTCAGTTTAACTGACAGAAAACACATCGTTAGGAACTTTAGTTGAATTTACAAAGGCCCAGGTATAACAGTCAAGTTATTATGCTGGCCACTCTTGCATACGATAGGGATTAGTCATTTAACAGTCGTAGGCTGTTACCATTATGGCGACTCTTGCAGATTTAGGCGAAGGGTTGGAGTTTATGTCCCTGGGCAAGACACTTAACGGACATTGTTTAAACTTAGCGTATTAATGGGTTTCACCAAATTGAAGAGACGACACAATCATATAGGGGTGCCTCTAAATACTATAGGAATGCTTGGATCGCAAGGATCACTCAGATTGCTATGGAGAGTAATTCTAACCCTGCCCCAAACACTAATCTCAACCCCAGAGCTAACTTAACCACAGCCCTAAAATTAATATCATGGCTTTTGTAATTACGAAGTAGAACAAGAAGTCGGTAAATCGGATGAAAACTTTAAGAATTGTTAGATAACATGACCCACATATGTAAAAACAGAAACTTATTTTCTAAACCCATGGAATTTCTCCGAAACCACGAAAAAACTATGATTGTCAACCACGTGTTTAACCACCACTATTTGTAAAACACATGTTGTATGCCATATATTTATGCTACTGCTACAGGGTCCCTAACCATATTTTGTATTTTATACAATGAATATGTAATTTTTGTTTCTGCAAGCATAAACGCATCGGTCCCATAGTTATCAAACCAAACTTCTTCTCCAGGTGTAGGTAAAAAAAAGAACAATCGTGTTAGATTTACGAACATTTCACCACAAATGTTTTAAATTAAAGCTTTTTCTTCAAGCGGTGTATTGAAATGAAGCTAAATTCCTAAAACAGCCCGATTAAGTTTTTGATGGCTTCGGGGAATTTCCCATGGGCTTAGTACCATAAGTTTCTGTTTTTACATATGTGGGTCATGTTATCTAACAATTCTTAAAGTTTTAAACTTTTAATCCAATTTGACGAATCATTGTTGAAGATGTCAGTGCAATGTTGCATGCTTGTCACAATCATGAGTCAGGAACATATCTTCGTTTTTAAGGGAGTTACCCTAAGTAAATGTTTTCTTTCTTTTAATTGACATAGGGTGGCTAACGATCCGGCATTTCACTAAATCTGATCAAAATTAGAGCAGCCGTTCAAACGTTATGGCCCGTAAACCCCATTGGTTTTCACATTCATGGGAATAACCATGATTATTCTCCTATCCATAATAATACAGGTAATATTATAAAAAATGTAAAATCTATCTTTTTACGACTTTTAAATATTAAATACCTCGGGGAAAAACATAAAATCTCCTAATATAAAACGTGCGGCTTCTTAATTTTCCTACCTATTGTTTTACGTTTTTAATAATAGTAGAAAGTTTGTCAAGATAGCTTTATAGAGTCTAAACATAATATGCAAAGATCATAATTTAACAAACAACATTGCGCCCTTTTTGTTCCAAATATGGATCTTAAATGTGGTGATATTATTGGGGAAAATATGGGAAAGTATCTAATAAACTTAACACTGGTTCAAGTAAATTAGCAAGATTTAGGAGGCGTTCAACCAATTATTCTCCCTATCTCTCCAATGCAAACTGACCTCACAAAAACGGCTGTCACTCAAAATCCTGACATAGGAAGTCTTAGATTTTTTTACAATTTAAAATTGAAGCTTGGATCTGCAACCTAAACTCAAAACCCTACAAAATTTTGTTTAAAAATTTTAAGCCCATACCCCCTATGTACACCGGCAACTTTTTCGCAACAAAACAGCTAGCAGATGCACAATCAACACCTTTATTTCACAAAGCACTGCTCCACGATTACAAAACTTTACAGCTAAACGAGAACACTGTCGCGCAGCCTAGCACATGCTGCTTTCAACCAAACAAACGTTGGGGAATCACCACCATTGTTACTCAGCAGAACACTCGTTTAAAAACAATGACCTCATGGAGGTTACCACTCGTCACATCCTGCCGTTCATAGAGGTCTTAATTGGTTATACGCCATCTATAACTTAATAGGTACCGGACGAATAAGGACTTTTCTGTTAAAAAAAGGTAAGTCTCCAATACTAACACACACTTTGTGGCAGTTATCTGATGTTTGTTTTGGTGAACACAGCGGCCTAAGAGGCTTTAAAGAATTTATCATTAAACACACAGCAGGATATAAAAACAAGGGATTAAAAACAGATGGCAATCTACTGCTGTGACGCAAATGTAAAGAACATCCTGTTTCGTTTGTTTTCGTTTTCGAACCTCCAGCTAAAGTTGTCGTCATTGTACGTGGATTACACTGGAAGTGCTGACAAATTTTATTGCATTATTTTTAACCGTTGTGGTGTTGCATAGTTGATGCGAATAAAAGTACTTAAACCTGACATGATATTGTATTCATGTTTATTACCGTGAATGGGAAACCAAAGCGTGATAACAAACGGCAATCGTCAGATTACCTAGCGCCCACTGTCGGATTACCAGAGCTATTACGATATGTTTCGTATGACACGTTTCTTTAATTTGATAGAACCCATTCATTTTCTTGGTACAGGCAATTACCTTTAAGTGCCTAGTGAACATTTTCGAACCTGCAAAGCTTTGGTTAAAAGGCGAAAACCCACTAAATTAAATCAGTCAGATGAACATTGTCAACACTTCAGCTTACTTACCCGTGACGGCTATAGTTATATTAAATTAATCTTTTTTATTGAACGTTTCTGCATTTTACCTTGATACAGAAGGCGTTAACAAAATAGAAAAACACGATCAGAATTGGTTCCTTTCATTCTCATTTCAACGTTTATTCGATCAGAAGTTAAAATTTACAAAGGCAGTTACTTGATCTTGCAAAGCAATTACAATAGAAATTCAAGGAACTTAACCCGATCGATGATCCTCGAGATTTTGCGAGACAGTTTGCCGTACATCAGGCGTTACGATTTCAGTTCTGATTCTTTCTTTACTGAGTTTAAGATGAATCATCCTGACACGTTGTTTGTTTTAAAGTTAGTTTTATTTAAAGATGTCTTTAGCTTAGCAATTCAACATTGAAGCACTTCATCAAAGGTAGTGTCAAACGCTTGCAAGGGAGTTTCTGTTTGCTGATACTTAAAGCAATTTCAAGGTTAGTTTAAATGTTAGAATAGGATAGGATATTTATGTTTATCTCCGTGAATTGGAAAACCAAGGGGGGTAACACAGGGGCAATCGTCATATCACCTCGCGCCCATGGTCAGGTTACCGGAATTGCAGTGTGTTGTGTAAGCTAGGTTCGATCCATTTTGTAAAACCATTAATCTGTGGGTTCAGTAAACTTCCGTTAAGTGCTTTGCCCAAGGACATAATCTAGTAACTAGTTTCGAACCTGTAACCTTTCGGTTAAAAGGCGTCTCACTAAAGCACCAGACTAACCGGTAGGACAAAGTATATGTTTGTGAGGTAGTTGTATAGAATTTAAAAATACTTGCTTTTTAGATGGACAAGATTTCCTTTCTATTATTCGCGCTCGTGGCTTTTCAGCTGGCAGGAGAAACCAGTAGTACAAGTAAGAGCTGGAAGGAGGCACCAGTAATAGTAATACCAGAGACGTCGCAGAAAGGACAACAGGCGACGATTTATTTAGACGTCGAGATACCAGGTAAAAGAGCTCAAAGAATATCCATGTAGCAATATCATTCCGTCCGTATAATTTAAAAATCTAGTGTAAAGAACTATTGTTAATAATATTTAATAAAAGTTTATTAGTTTGTGCACCTTAACGCTGTTGTATTTATCAAGCAACTTGCGTTTGCGTACGTATTTTTACAGTAATTATGTGTTACCTTCGATTCCAAGGCGAATTTTGCAGCATTTTCGCCGTTATTGCAGATATCTTCAAATTAGAAAAGTGCGATTACTTAACTTTTTTCTTAAATTTAAAGAATTACAACTCAAAAACGTAACTAAGATTTAAAGTACCCAGTGTATTCCGGGAAATCCCCAAAAATAGAATAGACCAACTAAATCATAAATACAATCCTATTTAACGTATAAATAAATAAAAACTCAACACTAAGATAACTAAGTTTAGATTTTAAATGCAAACGAAAAAGATATGTATGCCCCAAACCTATATATAACCCTATTGTAGGAAATATCCATTTGTTAAATTTCACTGAAACTAGTGACCAATCGGTCACATTTACACTTGATATAATAAAAAAGAAAACATCCATTACAGTTAAATCTTTTGGTGGTGTTAACCTGTTAAAGATTATTTACTTTAAATTGTAAGGAAAGATGTAGGTTAACAAAATAAACTGAAAAAGGGCTAAAGGGATTCTAAAAATAGCACCACTGGAAATCCGTTTAAATATTTAATTTATAACCTAAATATTTTATTCATAAAACATAGATATCAAGTTAGGTTTAGTAATTTGGGAACCCATGAGTTTCTGCTTGCAGAAACAAGCGTTATATACTTTGTATAATATATACCAAAGGTGATGAGGTAGCCAGGGAACCCGATCGTTTCTGCATGCAGAGAGATATAGCGTGCACTCAACATGGACTATAAAACTAGTGGTGTTCACACGTGGTTAGAACTTTCTAGTTTAATTTACATATTTTTTTTATTAATTTATTTACATTCATATCGCCTTATTGTCCCTGCAATACAAGTAAACTACCATGTACATTATTATTATCCTTGAATTATTTTTAAGAACTTATTAACAATTCTGTTTATTTCAGACAATGCTGTTTTACTACAGGATGAAAATAATAAGGTTTCTGTCTTAATTTCTGTTTTAAACACCCAGTAGAATTAAAATTTATTAGGCTCGTGTTGGCTAAATATTTTAAGGGACTTTTTCTTTACATGCTTTACTTAATTATTTGATTTTCTATTTCAGATGCTGCAGTAATCGCCGATTCGAGCAACTATTACGAAAATAAAGAAATGAGATTATACAATATGTTGTTTTCATTTCAACAATTAGTTTGAACTTAAATAAGCTGTCGGTTCCTTAGCATTTTCGTCTCTCGATCAAGGATACTTTGAGAGTTAAAGTAACATTTATTCATGACTCGCGCAATGGTTCGGTAAGGAAACACGAACAGAAATGAGATTTTTCCATCTCACGGCATAGAGTATCGGTGCCAACGGTAGGTTTAGTTCATATATGAACGAGGCAATGGTAGTCAGTTCTGAAAAGAACTATTGGCGAGTCCCAAGTGGACTGATGTGTAAATATACAAAACACGGCAATTTATACTGAAAGTGACAATGAGCGCGAATGCAATAAAACAGGGCGTCCGCGTTTTAATGACGTTTGTCGTGACGATCAATATGTTGTTCTCTTGTGCAACCGGTGCAATTAATATTATGATTGTGGGAAATTCTTACACGAGAATTTGCAACAATGCTGTCTTTATTGCAACAACCATTTTGAGCATTGTAAAAACATTATAACTAAGAACACGCGACAGCGGCTAGTTCGATGCAAGTATTTTTCGGCTGTCTGCAAATGTTCTTAGAGATTGCGCTAAACAACAGCAATAAGAGAAAATAATTCGGGGGAGATCTAACAACACTAGCTGAATGCCAAAATGGACTTCGTCGACGTTGCCCATTAGGTTGACGAAGCGTTCTTGTTCTATAAGTACCTCAAGCAGCACAATAAAGCAGAAATAGTGAATGGTCGTGTCGCCGGATGGTTAGCACCACCGATACATATACGACATAATTACAAAAACGACTCGTAGACGAGACCATTACTTGTTCAAAACGTGTCTTGGTAAAAAAATAAAGCAGAATTTCAGTGTAAAAGTACCTGGTTTAACATTTTTTGAATTTACTGAAAACACATAGGTCGAAACTTTAGTAACGTTGACAAAGGCACAGGTATATAATAGTCATAGTATTAACATGGCCACTCTTTCATACAATAGGGATTAATCATATAACACAGTGGGCGTTATAGCGACTCTTGCAATTTAAAGTATGCACACTTTTTAGTAAAATGGAAACGTCGTTTTTTTGCTTAAATGCAAGTTTTGGAATCGAAAGAAAGCCATTAATACTGAAATTCAAATTTATACATCTACATTTTTTTTGAAGTTAATAATGCTTACCAGTCCAGAAATACCGGCTGTCAAAGAGTAATTGGTGCTGAAAATTCACAATCACACCAAAGCGGATTTTTAGATTTTATCCCGGTGAATTCTCAAGAAGCGTTTTTACATGGACAATCGTTAGATTACCTCGCACCCACTATCCAGTTACCGAGGCGAATACAGTGTGCTTCCGCTAAATAAATCATATTAGATTTCCATGTTGTATATTGCCCGACCGCTTGGCTTTGTGGGTTAGTGCCTCGCCTTCTAGACGAGGGTTGAAGGTTGTGTCCTTGGGCAAGGCACTTAACGGACATTGCCTGAACCCAGCGGATTATTGGGTTCCACCAAATTGAAGAAACGACACAATCATATACAACACACTGCAACAGCTTCGTTAACTCGGTGGTGGGCGCGAAGTGATCTGACGATTGCCCGTGTATTAAGCCCCCTAAGTTTTTCTATTCACGGGGATAAACATGATTATTTTACTTTTTACTTTTTACATTTTTACAAAACCAAAAAAGCCTGTAGCAAGACATCATTTAAGTTCAAGCAACTTCTTGAAATCAAAACAACCAATTCTAATCTCATTTCTTTATTTTTGTAATAGTTGCTCAGATCGGCGATTACTACACCATCTGAAATAGAAAATCAAATAATTAAGTAAAGCATATAAAGAAAAAGATGGTTAAGTTAATTTTTTACGCTTTATAAGAGTTTAGCAAAATAAAGTGTTAAATATAATTTTCTAACTGTTTTGGCATAGTAAAAGTTACCGTTGT
>CH002814.1:146924-158329 GCA_000149265.1 Ciona savignyi | reverse complement strand
GACCTAAACGTTTTCTTTTATTAAACTTTTAAACTATACGGACGAAATGACATTTCTACATAGATATTCGTTAAGTTTTTTTTTACCTGGTAACTCGTCTTCTAAATGAATCATTTCTGCCCAACGTCGCCTGGTGTCCTCTCTGCGACGTCTCCAGCTCCAACTTGCACTACTGGTTTCTCCTGCCAGCTGAAAAGCCACGAGCGCGAATAATAGAAAGAATATCTTGCCCATCTAAAAAGCAAGTATTTTTAAATTCCATTCAACTACCTCACAAACATATACTTCGTCCGACCGGTTAGTCTAGTGCTTTAGTGAGACGCCTTCAACCACGCTTAACCAAATGGTTTTTTTTCGGGACCCAGCGGATTAATGGTTTCTACAAAATGCAACACACTACAATTCCGGTTAACCTGACCATGGGCGGAGGTGATATGCCGGTTGCCCCTTTGTTAACCCCCTTGGTTTTTCCATTCACGGGGATAAACATAAATATTTTATCCTATTCTTAAAATTAAACTAACCTTGAAAATTGCTTCAAGTATCAGCAAACAGAAACTACCTTGCAAGCGTTTTAAACTAACTTTGATGATGTGCTTCAATGGTGAATTGCTAAGCTAAAAACATCTTTAAATTAAACTAACTCCTTTTTCTTGGGACTTTCAACATAAGCCAAGAAATCACGTGCCAGAATGATTCATCTTAAACTCAGCAAAGAAAGAATCAGAACTGGAATCGTAACGCCTGATGTACCGCAAACTGTCTCGCAAAAAGATCATCGATCGGGTTAAGTTTCTTGAAATTCTATTGTAATTGCTTTGCAAGATCAAGTAATTGCCTTTGTACATTTTAACTTCTGATCGAAGAAACGTTGAAATGAGAATGAAAGGAACCAATTCTGATCGTGTTTCTTTTTATTTTGTTAACGCCTTTTGTATTAAGATAAAATGCAGAAAAGTATAATAAAAATAATTAATTTAATGTAACTATAGCGGCCACGGGTAAGAAAGCTGAAGTATTGACAATGTTCCTCTGACTGATTTAGTTTGGTGGGTTTTGATCGCCTTTAAACCAAAGTTTTGCAGGTTCGAAACTGTTCACTAGCTGGTCGGTTGTATCCGTGGGCAAGGCACTTAACGGTAATTGTTGCCTGAACCCAGAAAATTAATGAGTTCTACCAAATTGAAGGAACGTGTCATGCACAACATATCGTAATAGCTCCGGTAACCCGACGGTGGGCGCTGGGTGATCTGAAGATTGCCCGTGTGTTATCACCTCTTGGTTTTTCATTCACAGTAATAAACATGAATACAATATTATATCAGGTTAAAGTACTTTTATTCGCATCAACTATGCAACACCACAACGGTTAAAAATAATGCGATAAAATTTGCCAGCACTTTCAGTGTCCTAATCCATGTACAATGATGACAACTTAAGTTGGAGGCTCGAAAACAAACGAGACAGGATGTCCTTTGCTATTACGTCACAGCGCAGGTTACCAACCGTTTCCAATCCCTTGTCTTTATATCCTGCTGTGTGTTTTAATAGATAAAGTCTTTAAAGCCTCTTAGAAGGTCGCTGGGTTCTCCAAAAGAAATATCAGAAAAACTGTCACACAGTTGTGTGATAGTATTGGCGCCTAAACTTTTTTTTTTAAAGAAAAGTCTTACTCCTTCGGTACTTATTAAGTTATATCTTGCTATCTCACTTGAACCATTATCAGCTACTTCCCCTTATTTTCCACAATATTATCACCACATTTAAGGTCCATTTTGTAAAAAAAAGGCGCAATGTTGTTTGCTAAATCATTATATTTACAAATGTATAGAGTCTGTATGTAAAGCCATCTAGAATTCTAGACCAACACTTTACTGTTATTAAAAACGTAAACCAATAGGTGGAAAAATTAAGAAGCCACGTGTTTTATACTAAGTACTTTGTTTTTCCCTTAGGTATTTTGTATTTAAAAGTCGTAAAAGGATAGATTTCACGTTTTTTTTTATAAATATTTCCTCTATTATAATAAACTGGAAAGGATAATCATGTTTATTCCGGTGAATGGGAAAATCAGGGTGGGTTAATACACGGACAATCGTCAGGTCACTTCGCGCCCACCGCCGGGTTAACGAAGCTGTTACAGTGTGTTGTATATGATTGTGTCGTTCCTTCCGTTGGTCAAACTGGATAGTGGGTGCGAGGAAATCTAACGATTTTTAATGTAATTACGCTTCTTGAGAATTCACCGGGATTAAATATGAAAATCCGCTTTGGTGTGATTGTGAATTTTCAGCACCAATTACTCTTTGACAGCTGGTATTTCTGGACTGGTAAGCATTATTAACTTCAAAATGAAAAAATGTACATGTATGAAATTTAACTTAAGTAATTATGGCTTTCTTTCGATTCCAAAACTTGCATTTAAAAAAAAAACGACGTTTCCTTTTTACTAAAAAGTGTGCATACTTAAAACTGCAAGAGTCGCCATAACGCCCACTGTGTTATATGACTAATCCCTATTGTAATGTGTGAGTGGCCATGTTAATACTATGACTATTATATACCTGTGCCTTTGTCAGTGTAACTAAAATTTCCGACTATGTGTTTTCTGCGTGTTAGTCTAAAAGAGTTAAACCGCGCTGATACACCCGTTTCGAACACGTGATAGTCTTCTTACTAGGATCGTTTTTGTATATATGTTGCATATGTATCGGTCGTGCTAATCATCCGGTCACCCGACCATTTAATATTTCTGCTTTATTGTGCTGCTGAAGGTATGAATAGCACAAGAACGCTCCGCATGACTGAAGAATGGGCAAAGTCGTCGAAGTCCATTTTGGCTTCCAGCTAGCATTGTTAGATCTCCCCCGAATTATTTTCTCTTATTTCGGCTGTTTAGCGCAATCGGCAAGAACGAGGAAAGTTTTACAACCGAAAAGTACTTGCATCAAACCAGCCTCTGACTGATCTATTGTGTCGTTGGTCCAAGCGTATTTATGGTTATAACGTTTTTACTACAAAAATGCTTGTTGCACTAAAGACACGCTTATTTAAGTTTGAGCAAATTGTTAAAATAAAAACAAGAGATTCTATAATCACATTTTTTTTATTTTCGTAATAGTTGCTCGAATCGGCGATTACTGCATCATCTGAAATAGAAAATCAAAAATTCAGTAAAGCACATAAAGAAAAAGATGGTTTAGTTTATTTTTTTTACGATTTGTAAGATTTTAGCAAAATAAAATGTTAAATATGTAATTTCTACCTGTTTTGCATAGTAAAAGTTACCGTTGTATACAAATAGGTGCACGCTCAAAAGTTTTAAGTGAAGGGAGGCTGTGGGTTTAGGTAACAGATAAAAATTCAAGGTTTTCGGGGTAGCATATAGAGCGGCAGCCCTTTTCGTGAAGTCACTTTACACAGAAGAAATAGCCAGAATAATTGGGTGAAAGCCCCATAAAATATTTAGCCAACACCAGCCTAATAAATTTTATTTCTACTAGGTTTTTAAAACAGAAATTAAAACTTTAAACAAACCTATTTATTTTCATCCTGTAGTAAAACAGCATTTTCTAAAATAAACAGCATAGTTAAAAAGTTCCTAGAAATAATTCAACAATAATATTAATAAACATGGTGGTTTACTTGTAGTGCAAGAAAAATAAGGCGTATATAAGTTACCCGATATATAAGTTACCCGATATATAAGTTACCCGATATATAAGTTAACCCGATATATAAGTTACCCCATATATAAGTTACCCCATATATAAGTTACCCGATATATAGTTACCCGATATATAAGTTACCCGATATATAAGTTACCCGATATATAAGTTACCCGATATATAAGTTACCCGATATATAAGTTACCTGATATATAAGTTACCCCATATATAAGTTACCCGATATATAAGTTACCCGATATATAAGTTACCCGATATATAGTTACCCGGTATATAAGTTACCCGATATATAAGTTACCCGATATATAAGTTACCCGATAAAAATAAGGCGTAAACGAATTAATAAAAAATAAAACATGTAAATTAAACTAGAAAGTTCTAGCCACGTGTGAACCACAACTATTTTATAATCCATGTAAAGTATATAACGTTTGTTACTGCAAGCAGAAACTTATGGGTTTCTGAGTTACCAAATCAAACTTGAAATCTATGTTTTCTAAATAAAATATTTAAGTAATAAAGAAACCATGATTACTGTAAAAACATGCACGCAAACGCAAGTTGCTTGATAAATACAACAGCGTTACGGTGCACGAAGTAAAAAACTTTTATTGGATATTGATACCAAAAGTTTCTTTCATTAGTCTGTTAAACTATACGGACGGAATGACATTGCTATATGGATTTTCTTTGAGCTCTTTTACCTGGTAACTCATCGTCTAAACGAACCCATTCTGCCCAACGTCGCCTGCTGTCCTCTCTGCGACGTCTCCAGCCCCAACTTTTACTACTGGTTTCTCCTGCCAGCTGAAAGGCCACGAGCGCGCATAGTAGAAAGAATATCTTGTCCATCTAAAAAGCAAGTATTTTTAAATTCTCGCCAACTACCTCAAAAACATTTACTTCGTCCGACCAGTTAGTCTGGTGGTTAGTGATACTCCTTTCAACCGAAAGGTTGCCGGTTCGAAACTGGTCACTAAATTATGTCTTTGGGCAAAGCACTTAATGGAAAGTTTCTTAACCCACCGGATTAATAGTTTCTACCAAATGGAAGGAACGTGTGCATACACAACACACTGCAATAATTCCGGTAACCTGACAATGGGCGCGAGGTGATATGTTCGACACACGTAATTTCACACAGAAACACATTGTATGAAGCCTGCATATATAGATTGTTCTCACGAGTATTATCCGTGATGGTTCCTTCCCGTAATAATATCCACCACAGTAGTGTTGTGCATTCTTGCCGGCAGTTAATAATGGAGGAAATATGGGCTGGGAACGTAATAATGTTATTAGCAAGCCCATTTGTTTTAAAGGTCTTTTAGTACATTGTATTTGCGTTCTGCTCTTGGGTAGATCATTTGGATAAGTCAATATAAACTACTAAATATGGGAAGTATTATCATCCAGTCGTAAAATGTTAATCCACATAATAATATAAAGTTAGAATTTGTATTCGCTTGCTAGACAACAATACCATATCATCGTAAAGAAACATTAAAATGGAAAAAAATCAAAGTTATGGTAAAATGACAAAACAACTAAAAATCTGTACTATCGACCACATGAACAAAGTTTTTTGGCGAGCGACACAAAATCACAACGAACCGGTGCCTGTCATGTCAGCGGACCGGCGGTTAAGAATCCCTTCTTTAGAAAAAAAAAATGTTGTTTAGTGCTATAGTTCGCCATTTTCAACACAGCTAAACCAACTGCCTGCCGTAATATCGGATTCAAATATCTATATTGCGCCTAAACAATGCAACGAAGTCTGGGAATTGCAGCGTAACACTAGACGGCTTTGGTATAAATACAACTTCATTTCCATGTTTATTCACTTTGTCAAAAGTACCAAAAGAAGGTAAGTTCGAAGGTAATGGTGATTTAGTGGTTTCGTTTGCGTTTTAGACAATTTCTTTTAAATCCGTAATCTACCTCTTTGCTGTTTTACATCGGGAAATAAAACCCGAATATTCTACATTGACCCCAATTTAAGTTTCTCTGGTGAAAAAATAAGGTTGAAATTACTTATTGTTCTACATAGGAATGGAAGCGGTTACGCGCAATGATATCTTGTATGAAACAACATAAGGCGTTAATTTGACGGGTGGAACCCCTAATCTGAGAATTGAAATGGACGACCCATACTCCACAATTTCTCCAATGTGTAGTTTTGCTGGCCCTGCATCACTTAACTCGTTGCCTGCTGCTACATCTACTTTGGCTACAAAAGATACATCAGAACAAAGTTCCTTATCAAGCGAAGATATCATTTTTTATTACATGAGGACATTTCAAAATCTATTGAACCAGATAAAGTTGGAACATCCGAATTATATTCCACTGTTACAAAGATAGCTGAACCAAAGTAGAAACCTTTTAATATGTAAGATGTAATGTAGTAAGGGTTTTAAGTCAATTATTTGATGACTTGAGTACACAGGATACTTTATAACATAACCAGTCTACTTTATTATGAAATGCGATTATGATAGGATATTCTTATTTATCACCGTGAATGTTAAAACCAAGGGGGTTAACACACGGGCAATCGTCAGATCACCTCGCGCCCACCGTCGGGTTACCGGGGCTATTGCAGTGTGTTGTACATGATAGACACGTTCGTTCATGTTTTTGTTAGAACCAATTAATTCGCTGGGTTCAGGCAATGTCCGTAAAGTGCATGGCCCGAAGACACCGGGAGAACGGCGGAATATCGTACTAGCAATATCACTAGAAGCAAGAACGCGTAAACACATGGACAAGCGTCAGGTTTTGCAATATTCAACAACCGGCTATCTCGGGACAAGTTTTGAATCCGGTGGCTGAAAGAGGACGTACTAACACACCTTTGTTGTTTTTTGTTTCTTCCCTGCAATTTGTGAGTTATAATTTTACCTATATTTAATTTAAATATGCCTCGGTAAGAGTGCTTGATACTAAAAGTGTTAACTGACATTAGTGGAATTTTGTTTTATTTTTTTCCACTCTGGCCGACGCTTTCGGGCTACACCTTCGATCTCCTAAATATATCTATTTAGTTAGATCCTTTTTCAAATGATCTGTGTCGAATTTGATTCGTTTGCCATTTTTTAATACTGGGAGGGGAATTAAATAAACTAAACCTATTTATGTTGCCGGAAAATATGATTTAAAATGGGGTTGGCACCTCTCGATTACCGATTGTATTTTTTAATTTAATTTTATGCTTTCTATGCTTAACATATAAATACCATTGATTATTTCTAAAGGGGTGATAGATAGAGCTGGCATTAAAAAATCAACAGCTAAAGTTAAGGCGATAATGCTATAAAACTGTGCCTTATAAAAACACGACGGGTAAGCGTTGAGAACAAATAGAATGGGAAACCAATGTCAATGCAAATAATAAAAATTAAGACTAAGTTTTGAAGAAGAATAAAACAAGGAACAAAATAATTAAGAGGTTCATAACAATTCAATATTTCACACCAATGCCACAGCGGCCCCCAAATATATATAATGTATACACGTAATTAGTTCGTACCACCAATAATTTGGTTTCGTACCTCGCAACTCGGGTTAAAGAACATTTTAGGCTTGTAATACATCAGGAGTTCCCATAAGCTACTGTATGACGTCACAAATATCGATCAGCTGTAGCCTCAGTTTGATGTACATTAAGTGCTTACCAAATACGTTGTTCTGCGTTTAAAATTGTGCAAAAAAATGCAAAGTTTTAGTTTATTGATCATTTGTGTTTTGTTAAGTATTTAGGATATTAATAATGACCGTAAATTTCAGGTTGTTAATACTCTATATTGCTAGAGGTATTATTAAAATATGTCGCGTTCTCCAAGCCCAAGAAAGCATTCTTTAAGAGGGTAAGATGGTAAAGGGTTAGCAGTCTTTCTTACCAACATTTTCTGCGGTACCTCTAAATACTACAGGACCGCTTGGAGCGCTTAAATCGCTTGGATCGCTTACTATACCAGGGCTCTACATAAAGATTTAAGAGCACTTGTCCTGTAGGACAAGTTCAGTACCAAATTTACCTGTCCCATTTAGCTTACACTTGTCCCATAAAAAATCACAATTTAATTTCCCGATTACCGAGGTTCCAGACCATGTGATTAACACACCATTTAGCGATTAGGTCACCCCTCAAAAGTCGTTCCTTATCAGGGCCAAAAATCCGTGCGAGTAATACTCGCGTATATACTATCGCTAGCGCTGTGCAAGAACCTAGATTCTTATAACGGCTAACAGATCAAAGAAAAAACGGTTAACCGGATGTTTCGCCTACTGTTCTCTCTAGCTAGTACGGTACTTAGTAATGGAAAGAACATGGGAAAAACGCGCGCGGGAGTGCGTCAGTAGTCCTGTATTGAATCTAGGTCAACGTAACCCTAGGTCAAGCCGCCGATCAAAGCAATAAACACAGCTACGAATCTTTAAAAAAGCGACGTTGCGGTTAGCAACTCCAAGACCTACAAAATTATAATACTATATTTAAACAGTTGTTACGTCATACAAACTACAGTTGGGAGCCATGTTTACTTGCATTGCTTGTGTGAGCTTCCACACGCGAGTGAATTCTTAATCGCCCGAAATTTGATGCTTTTTGGTCTTGCTTATCATGGAAACAGGAATCGCCTTTCTTATTTCGTTGCGGTTTACATGAAGATGCGCGTAAGATTGGTATTAACAAACAACCTAAGCTACTTTGTCTTTCGAAATCGTTTTTTAATGTTGCACTTGAATTGTAATAATTACCATTTAATAATACTAAGAATTAATAACCCACAGGTAAAATTGTTCAATTACCTAACCAATTGAAGCAGAGACGAAAACCCCGGATTGGGATGTCATTTTTACTTCGCGTTCGACTTTAATATAACTTACCGATGAAAATTATTAAGTCGCGTTATTTTAAGATGTTTGTCTGTGCGTTGACAAAAGATATGTGATTATTTCACACGCTTTTGGAGTTTATTTGAATTTTATTTTACAACTTTATTATGACCCGATGCGAAGATTGCTTATCGGTCTTTATCATATTCGCCGCACAAAGATTGCGACCGAGTGTTAGCTCTTTTCAACTCGTCTCAGTTCCGCTGATAAATCCTAATTGTAACAAAAGCAATAAACAACGAAATGGTACAAATCTCATTCGCGCACGGTGGTAGATTAACACGGTTTGAACTCGAAGATATACACGGCGGTGAAGGATAGTGAAAATAGCGTTTAGTTTGCATTTTTAACTTGTCCCGTCGGACAAGCGCCGCGCAGTATTTACTTGTCCCACGCTATAAATCACCTGTCCCGGACAGGCGGACAGGCGGACAAGCGTGTATGTCGAGCCCTGTATACTTCGTAATTACAAAAGCCATGATATTAATGTTAGGGTTGGGGTTAAAGTTAGTTCTGGGGTTGAGATTAGTGTTTGGGACAGGGTTAGAATTACTTTCCATAGCAATCTAAGTAATCCAAGCGCTCCAAGTGGTCCTGTAGTATTTAGAGGCACCCCATTTTCTGTACATTACTAGATGTCTTGTTGATTTTATTTAAATTTTGATGTCAGCATAAATTTAAAAAAATGAACTTTTAAAAATTGGTTACAATTAGAATTATGAAATTTCTTGGATCCACGTAAATTCAAAAGATAGAAACTCTACAGTGAAAAACAGGCGTTATCAAATGGGGGGTTGTGAGTTAAGAGTTTAACACTCTACCCCTCTTCCTACTGTGTCACAGATTAGTGTGTTGTCTTGCCCTGCAGATCAGCTAAATTCTATTAAATTATCTATTTTTCATGTCATTTTATCAATTTTAAAATAAATTTAAAAAAATAAACTTAAACTTATTTAAACCCCAACAGGAACGAAGGTGGTCGACGTTCCATGTCTCTGTCTCCCATTCGCACAGAAAGTGGAGCCAAACTACGAACTGCAAATTGGACGAAGGTGTTTAGAGCACCTGCGTATCGCAATGAAAACCATAGATTTCAGAGAGGTGGTTATAATAACAACCGCGGTTACAACCAGCGGTCCAGGTAAATTTTGGATGTTTTTTTTTAAAATATATGCACAACATTACTATACGTACATCTCTGAAGACAATTTCAACTTTCCAAGTTCACTGACACAGGCAAACGCAGCTTCACTTTAAAAATACAACTGTGCCAAGCACATTTCTTCACTGCGGAACAAACTGCCTATCTTAAACAGGGACTGTTTTAAATAAGAGTGTCCTTTTTTAAATAGACGTTTTCTAGAATTTTTCCTGGTTTTTGCGAATCCTAAATGGACCACTTTGGTATATTGTTAAAGAGCAATCAATATTAATCTCTGTGCTAATTGAAATCCACAAAGCAATATGTATTAAAAATTTGTTTATAAAATTATGTGAATTTTGGCTTAATAAACGGGAAAACTTAAAGTAGGGAAGGTGGGAAGGAGGAAAACTACACACTAAAATTATTAGGACATAATGGTCTGTTTTAAACGTTTTAAGCAGTTTACCTCCTTTCCTCTTTTCCGCTTTCCCTCCTTTTAGTGTTGCCCTAAATTAACATCACCTTTATTAAATGAAAAGACCGATTAAAATTATGTAAAGAAAATACATTTTTGCTATACTGTGAGCGGATTATTTTAAATTGTCAGCATTCTGAAGAATTTTTATATGAATTGAATCTTAATTATGTTACAATGGATACATGGATACACAGATATATCGTCATTATGGTAGACATAACAAATTTAATTTGTTTTCCTTGAGTGAGGTAATTGTAAATGTTGTGTTTTTATTCATATTTATGACGTCATAACGCGGTTGACTGATTTTATGTTAATCACATGACTTTGTAGTTGTTCTCTATGACCTTGGGCCCAACGTGGCTTGCCCATATACCCGATTATAGTTTTCAGTGTTGCAATTTTCCCCGCCGATAAACTGCTGAATATATAACAGTAACCTTTAGTTGTTGTTGCTCTGTCTTACAAACGATAGTTTGTGGAATGTTGTATAAAAGAAGAAATGTGTGAAGTGTGCTTATATTTTTTTTATTGCATTCAAAAGTTCCAGTATTGATATGTTTACTGTGTTTTGCAACAATTACCAGAGACGTTGTGTTTTACATGTCAAAACAATGCTTACAGTTCAAGATTTAACACAATTGGCTGATAACCAGTTTTGAACCTTTAACCATTCGACTGAAAGGTGACGCACTAACCAACCCAACTAACCCATAAAGTATTGAACAAATTGCAAATGTATCAGACTGTGGTGTTATGCGAACGGACCTATGTCTTACAGTCTTTAATCATTCAAAAGCTAAAAGGCGACTCACTATCCCAGAAATTTTTGGGTTGAACAAAAGTTATCTACGATATTTGTAGCACACTCGTATTTGTAACATACCAATATTTCTAACATGAGGTTAATCAAACTGCAAGTATAACAGACTGGTGTTATGCGAAGGGATAGACAGAATATTCATGTTTATCCCCGCGAATGGGAAAACCAAGGTGGCTAACACACGGGCAATCGTCAGATTACCTCGCGCCCACCGTCGGGTTACTGGAGCTATTGCAGTGTGTTGTGTTAATACACATGTTCCTTCAATTTAGTAAAACCCCATAATTCGCTGGGCTCAGACAATGTCCGTAAAGTGCCTTGCCCCAGGACACAACCCGACTAGCTATCGACCAGTTTCGCACCTGCAACCTTTCA
>CH002814.1:100608-129212 GCA_000149265.1 Ciona savignyi | reverse complement strand
AGGTAAAATATAAGAATGAATGGATGTCTATTTAACCAAGAGTTACAGATGGATACAAGGGTATTAAAGTATTTTTGTAATAATTATTATAGGTTCCCTTACAATACAAAGAAAAATGGACATTTTGATTTCACCTAATTTTTTCACAAATGTTAGCAGAATAAAAAACACTTTATTACCTTCTGCTAGAGCTGAGCGTAATTGATCAAAGTTGTATTACGAAATAACGCCAGCTCAGTTACGTAATTCCGTAATTTTTATGACGTCATCGTTATTTAAACAAACAACCAAAAATTGCCGTGTTTTACAAAGGGCACTGCATCTGCAGTACACAAAGTATTAACTTCCTATTCCCTTGCAGGAAACTACCAAAACTACAACAATCGTGGCAACTATTACCACAATAACCGAGGTTATAACAGGGGTTACAACAATAACTATCGTGGAAGGGGGTACTACAATAATAACAACTACAATAGGTGAGAATATCTTGTGTGTTTTGTGATGTGTTTGGTTGTTTGAAACTAGCCATTAGCTAAGTGTAAGTGTAAGTGTATTCATAGGATAGGATATTCATGTTTATCCCCGTGAATGGTAAACCAAGGGGGTTAACACACAGGCAATCGTCAGATCACCTCGCGCCCACCGTCGGGTTACCGGAGCTATTGCAGTGTGTTGTATATGATAGACACGTTCCTTCAATTCGGTAGAAACCATTAATCCGCTGGGTTCAGGCAATTTCCGTAAAGTGCCTTGCCCAAGGACACAACCAACTAGCTAGAGACTAGTTTCGCACCTGCAACATTTCGATTGAGAGGCGGGCGTCGCACTTAACCGCCAGACTAACCTGTTGGACAACTAGACTGTTTATTCTTGATATTTGCAGAGACCAGCGCCCCCAGTGGAAGCCAAGACGTCACGAAGATGACGACCGTGGCACAAGGTCATTGTTAGTTAACAATTACGTCATAATGTACATTGTTATTGTCTGTGTTTGTTTTTCTACTGGGCTGTTTTCGAACCCGTTTACCTTGTCATAAGCCAGTTTTTTTTTAAATTCGTTATACGTACCATTAGTCATCCGGCCACACAATCGTTAAATGATATTGACTGGTTTACTTGCCTAAACTCAGTGGATTTTTAGGCTGCTACTTAATGGCGGAAAATATGGACTTTTATAATCATCAACTAGAATTGTGTTTTATGATTGCTTTAGCTTCGTCTGCAAATAGATTTATGGGAATTGGCATCTATCACCCGCTATTTCATTGTGACGTCATAGCCGACCATTGTCACAGGTCCCAAGAGAGAAGTCGCTCAAGGAGTTCCAGCAGAGGGGAATCCCCTAAGAGAGCGTCATACGCGAAGGAGATGCGAGATCACAGGGTCGTCCAGTCCTCTGCACCAGGTGAACTTGTGTAACCCCCATGACCTGTTGTAACCCCTATGACCTCGTATAACCCCACGCCCTCATGTAACCTTCATAAACCCCAATGACCTCTTGTAACCTTCATAAACCCCAATGACCTCTTGTAACCTTCATAAACCCCAATGACCTCTTGTAACCTTCATAAACCCCGATGACCTCCTGTAACCCCCTTTGGTAACTAGCATGACCTCATGTAACCCAATCACTCCCTCTTGGTTTACTCCACAAAAGTCTAAATAAAGATATTTTTTACATACACAAAATCTGTTAACCCCCAAAATCCCAAATGACTTTTCCCAAACCCATAAATCCCCAAGTTCAACCTAAACCAATCATTACCCCCATATCAACCGCATTTGTCCGGCCGGTTAGTCTAGTGGTTAAGTGCGTCGCCTTTTAGCCGCAAAAGGTAAGGTTTCGAAACTGGTCGCTAGCTATTCGGTTGTGTCCTTGGACAAGGCACTTAGCGGACATTGCCTGAACCCAGCGGATTAATGGGTTCTACTAAATTAAATAAATTCCATTCACGGAATAAACATTAATATCCTAACCATTAAAACCCCGTTTCAGCCTCAGAATCGCCCCGTCCAGCCGACGCACGTGACCAGATAGAATCGGCGAAGAAATTCACAAAACTCCGTCGTAAATCTCCCGACCAATGGGCTCATGATATGTTTCAAGAGTCGGACAAAGATGACAAATAAAGGTGATTTCGCTAATTAACATAGCTAGATTAACATAACTGTCGATAGACCCATGATGTGAATTAACCAATTTCCTTCACAAGTTATCCGACGATGCCTGTGGATAAAACTCATAACCAAAAGGTGAAAGGTTCGAAACTGGTCGCTAGCTAGTTGGTTGTGTCCTTGGGCAAGACATTGCTTGAACGCAGCGGATTAATGGGTTCTACCAAATTGAAGGAACGTGTCTATCATACACAACACACTGCAATAGCTCCGGTAACCCGACGGTGGGCGCGAGGTGATCTGACGATTGCCTGTGTGTTAACCCCCTTGGTTTTCCCAGACACAAGGATAAACATGAACATCCTGTACTATACTATCCTAGATATATCTAATTTAAAGATATGCTTATTTTTTTCAGACCTTCAATGAAAATACTGTACATATCCGACAATTTTAGCACCCATCGAAATAAACAGATGTGATTAACATTGTGTTTTGATTGGATTTGTTATCGAATGTTGCATTGCGAAAAGTCCGAAATTTCCCAGTGTACATAGGGTACCATCTAAAAATTTTCAAACAATATTTGTGAGATTTTTGAGTGAGATTTTTGAGTTGCTTTTAAGTAATAATAAAGATGTTCATTGCACATCGGCTTGAAAAAAAGGTATTGATTGTGCATCTGCTGGCTGTTTTGTAAGAAAAAAAGTTGGAAATTTTTGGAGGGGTTTGAGTTTAAGTTGCAGATCCAAGACTTCCTCTGTCAGGAATTTTAGTGGCAGCCGTTTTTGTGAGGTCCGTTTACATTGGAGAACTAGGGAAAATAATTGGTTAAATACCTAATTAATCCATTTAGATAAAAAGTCCAAAAATTTACATTTGTATCAGTTTATTACGAATCATGCAATTTCAATTGTTAGTTCACTATATACCAAACAGTAATTGACAGGTCCGAAATACCTCAACTAATTTGCTTCAAGTTTTCGCCACAAATTTTAACGATCACCTTCATAAGTTCAGTTGAAGTTTTAAGGAACTGTTCAAACTACACGAGGAAATGCGAGTCTATATATACCCAATTGGATAACATGTTATTATAAGAAATGTCCAAAGGATTTTTCAACTGGCACGATTTCGAACGGGATAAGATTAATTGAATTAAAATTGTACCAAATTGAAATCATGACGTGTAAAAAGTTTATATAAACTTAAAAGGAATAAACGAACTTAAACTTTCTGCAAGCAGTTTTTCAGACTATCTTCCATTTCGGCAAGATTGTATCCAAAAGGACCTCTGGCACCGTCATATTTAATCAAGTTGTCTTGCAAAATGTACAACCTCTCCGGGAGTGCTGCATACTGTACAGCTGCCTCGTCATTCATATTATCAACGACAACCGGGCATTTAACTTGTGCGTCGTCTGCGAAGATTCTAGCTGCTGAAATACGTTCTTCCAAAGATTTGTGGTCGTAGATTTGGTATTTGTTGTTTGCAAAACTCCATCCGTTTATTGGATGCGCCTCGCGGATGTAAATTACAAGGAAATCGACTTCATTGGAATATTTTTCCATTAGCCGTTTGAACTCCTTTACCTGTAATAGAACATTCAATTAGAATTTCACAATATCTCTACCTAAGTCCGACCTGTTAGTCTGGAGGTTTAGTAGGACGCCTTTCAACCAAAAGGTTTCAGTTCTAAACTGGTCGCTAACAAGTCAATTGTGTCCTTGGGTTGGGCAAGGCACTTAACAAACATTTCCTGAACCCAGCGAATTAATGAGTTCTACCAAATTAAAGAAACTCATCATAAACAAATCATGTGAATCATAAACATGAAATTGCAATAGCATAGGTAACCCGACGGTGGTCGCGAGGTGACCTAACGATTGCCCGTGTGTTAACCCCCTTGGTTTCCCCATTCACTATATCCCTATCCTAATATTACATTTCTAATTTAGTTCTGTCCCTAGCTCATTGGTATCTTTTTGCATCTCCAGTTCAAGGGTTCTGGTCGAGGCATTTAGAAAACGTTGCCAAACGATCATGTGGTCGAATGGTGAAGGCGACTGATTCATATTGAGTAACCATTTAAAATCAGACCAATAGTGCAAACTTTTGATTAAAAGAACTCTAAAACTGGGAATCTAACAACCTGTTGGATAGCAAATAAAGACTTCCTTGCAAAGAGATTAAACAAACAAAAAGATAAACCAGGTCAAGCATATTTAATGACATATGATGCCTAAATATATGGAAAGCCCATTTAAACAAACCAATATAGATGGTAAGATACTTAAAAGTCTTTTCAAAGAATACTAATGTTATTAAAAATGGAATTATTGTAATGATACAAAATTAAAAGACATATCAATCATACGAAACACAATGAAATAGCTCCGGTAACCCGACGGTGCGAGCGAGGTGATCTCAGTATTGGTGTAGTAACAATTCTTGCGTTTTTTCATTTACGGGGATAAACATGAACATCCTAACTAGTCATTTTCACAAACCTCGACCATAAATGGGGGTCACGAGCATGAGCCAAAGTTGATCACGAGTGGTCGGTTGCCTTTCACGAAATCCATGATTTTACATTCACGTGGGTCATCTTCCAGCGAATAAAGCTTAACGTTCGGCACGGGTTTTCCAGTGACCGCTATTCGATGGAAATTTCGAATAAATCCGTCCACAATATGCCAGATGGCGGGCGTCTAGAGTTAAAATAAATTCTATTTGAATAAGGCGGCGTGATTTAGGCTACGGTCGTGTGGCCGAATGGTTAACGCGACCGATTCATATACCAATTTCATACATTAAAAACCGTCTGAGTGACGACCTCATCTTGGGATCGAAACTGAGGCAGGTAAAAAAATAAGGCGGCGTGGCAGAATGGTTAAAGCAACTGATACATATACCGATATGCAGAAATGGTTTAAGGACCAGCTTATCATTGGTCCCACCTTGGTCTTATGGGTTCGCACTTTGGCGGGAGGCAGAAAAAGAAGGCGGATGTACTGTACGAACATGTGGCCGAATTGTTAACTCGGCCCATATATATATACTGGATTATATAAAAAAAACATTCATTTTTCAAGTGTATCTGGAATTCGGTACGTATCATTTATCAAGGTCGTTCCTTAAACATCCCGGCTAAGAGAAGATATGCAGAAAAGGATAGGTTTGTCTGACCAATCTTTAAAGATAAACTAAAACTGCAGTAAAGTTACATTGTCGTAATATTATTTGCTAATACACAGTGAACACATTTCAATAATGACAAACATTGTCTAAACCCAGTGTATTAATGGGATAAATGTACAATATAACAGGCATAGATAATGTAACCTTAGAAGTAAATACCTGAAACACATTGATTTCCATCATAGATAGGAACTTGCTGTCCGGATAAAATTGCATCAGAAGTCGTTTGAAGCCTGGAATCTGTCTTACCAGGGTAAAGAGGCCAAGAGAGAGATATATTACCAATCCCGCCGTAAAAGCTCGAATTTTTACAAGCATTTTAACAGGCCAGCCCATGCTTCAACCTTTGTTTTTATGTCTGCAATGCAGGTGGAAAATTGAAACTGAAATGTTAATTCCATATAGATCGCTTTCAGTCGTCCGACGGGTTAGTCTGGTGGTTTAGTGCGTCGCCTTTGAGCCGAAGGGTTGTAGGTACGAAACTAATCACTAGCTAGTCAGTTGTCTCCTTATGCAAGGCACATAACATACATTGCATGAACCCAGCGGATTATTTGGTTCTAGTAAAGTGAAAGAACGTGTGAATCATACACAACACACTGCAATAGCTCCGGTAAACCGACGGTGAGCTTGAGGTGATCTGACGATTGCCCGTGTGTTAACCCACTTGGTTTTCCCATTTACGGGGATAAAACATGAATATCCTATCTTATAGCATAATAATTCGGAAAAAAACGGGAATAATATTTTAGTCCATTCATTTCTTCCTTAGTATTAAATAGCAAATAAAACAAATCACAACACAGAAACAGGCAAAGACTGCAAAACAAACAGAAGTTAAAACACGCCATTAAAAAAGGACAGAAATATTAAATATAGCAGACGCAGCATCCAAACCTAAGCGTAGCCTACATTTACATTAATTTGAAATATTTATTTGAGCGATCGATTAGCATAATCCTGCATAATCAACTTGGTCAATGCACTAAGCCGTCTTGCCTGAACCCAATATAATAATAAATTCTTCTAAAACTGAGGAAATGTCTCAATCTTATACAACATACTGCATTAGCCCTGGTAAACTGACAATTAGCCATATGATAACTAATTTACCTAACCTGGTCGCTAGCTAGTCTGTTGTGTCCTTGGCCAAGGCACTTAACGGACATTGACTGAACCCAACGGATTATTGTGTTTAACTAAATTAACGCAGCGTGTGAATCAATACACAACACAGTGCAATAGCTTTGGTAACCAGACGATGGACGCGAGGTGATCTAACGATTGCCCGTGTGATAACCCACTTGGTTTTCCCATTCACGGGATAAACATGAATATCCTATCCTATCCTATCCTAACCTATGAAGGGTTTGAACATGGCCTGTTAAATAAAATACTGTTTTTCTATTCACGAAGATATCTGCCTGTTAGCACGTCTTAAAGAACATAGCTGTACTTCCATTTATATAAATTGACCAATCTTATATCTGACAATTTTCGGAATAAAAAGCGAAATAAAAATTGGTTATCCATTTTAACTAGCTGAACCTACAGGCTACTGTTATGGTTCTGATAATCGACAAATCCATGTCCGCATAAAAAAAACATACTGTAGTTATATTATTTTCAGTTACCGTTCCGTGAAAAATAACTAAATAATATTTTTCTAAGATCTATGTTTTTGGGTTAATATTAAGCAATATGTTTTACATTTGAAGTAAATATACAAACTCGTCAAATCGTGCACGGTACAATCTAGCAAAACTTAACAAAATCTTAAAATGATCAACGTTTCCTAGCAAGGCACGAAGTAAGTCAAGTGCTCTTGTGTTTTCAGGTAACCTTGATCAAACACAGAATGTGTGTCAAAGTCTGCAGACAAAATGATCATTTGTTTACGAGTAAACTTCGGCAGCAAAGAATAAATCCAACTGAGGGTCCAAAGTTCGTTTTGCAATGGACTTAAATGAAAGATCAGAAATTAGAATATTCATGATTATCCCCGTGAATGGGAAAACCAAGTGGGTTAGCACACGGTCAATCGTCAGATCGCCTCACGCCCACCGTCGGATTACTGGAACTATTGCAGTGTGTTGTATATAATAAACACGTTCCTTCAATTTGGTAGAACCCATTAATCCTCTGGGATCAGGCAATGTTCGTAAAGTGCCTTGCCCAAGTACAAAACCGACTAGCGAGCAACAAGTTACCTTTCGATTGAAAGGCGACGCACTTAACCGCCAGACTAACCGACCCGACATATTTTAATCTGGTCATTCGACAGAAAACAAAAAAATGAACCAATGGTGATTATCTACTTTATTTAGTAATATTTAAGATCTTTTTCATTAAATGTGGTCGAAATAGAAGCAACCTTCAAGCGTTGTGCTCAAAAAAAGCTAAATGTTTAAAAAAATCATCCGTTTTAAGAAGCAAAAAATACTGACTGAACACATTTATTGAGGTAAGATTTCTTTTTTAAGTATATCACTTTTCAACTCATGGAGAACGTATGTAAATCACTTTTCAACTCATAGAGATCGTATATATATCGAATTTTAACTTATAGAGATCGTATATACAATTTCAACTCCTAAAAATCGTATATATATATATATATATATATATCCATTTTCAACTCGGTAAAGATCTCATATCTATCAATTTTCAATTCATAGAGGTCGTATATACATCAATTTTTAACTCATATAGATCGTATGTATATCAATTTTCATCTCATAAAGATCGGATTTATAACAATTTTTAACTCATATAGATCGTATAAACATCAATTTTCTACTCATAGAGATTGTATATACAACAATTTCAACTATTAACGATCTTATATCTATCAATTTTTAACTCATAACGATCGTGTATACATCAATTTCAACTCAAAAAGATCGTATATATATTAAAATATCGAACTTTTACTCATAGAGTGTTGATAGCACGAGTATATTCAGGTAACAACCCGAGTTGATTTGTTAATTCTCAGGTACCTAACCTAAGCACGAGAATTAAATTATAATAGTGAAGTTTAAATGCGCGAAAAGCTACCGATGTAACACAACCAGCTCAGAAGCATCGAGAGAAAAGTTTTTGTCATTGATGTCGTGTGATTTCCATTTAATACCAGTTTTGAAGCGCTGGAATGTAAGAAGTATGATTAGGGGATGTTTCAATTATACACAACGCACTGCTATAGCTTGTGATCTGACAGTGGGCGCGAGGTAATCTGACGATTGCATGTTTGTTAACGTAACTTGCGTTTTTCCATCTACGGGGATAAACATGAATATGTCCGACCGGTTAGTCTGGCGGTTTAGTGTAAAGTCTTTTAACCGAAAGGTTGCAGATTCGACACTGGTCGCCAGGTAGTCGGTTGTGTCCTTGGGCAAGGCATTTAGCGCACATTGCCTGAATCCTGCGGATTGATGGGTTCTACCAAATTTAAGAAACGTGTGAATCATACGCAAAACACTGCAATAGCTCCGGTAACCCGACGGTGGGCGCGAGGTGATCTAACGATTGCCCGTGTGTTAACCGCTTGGTTTCCCATTCACAGGGATAGACATGAATATCCTATCCTCTTTATTCTATCCTATCCTTTTTACCAGTTTTACAATCAAACACATAGGTATAGCAAAACACAGCTTACCTCTATAAGAGAGCCATCTCCCACGATCATGACGTAGAGAGCCACGCCTGGGATCCATAATATAGAAGCAAGGGATAGCACCCAACCTACTCCATTCGCCCACGTTGGATAAACGTAATCACCCACTTTCAACGGGACCCACTTTGCACAGTAGAATACGAAGATTGCCTTTGCGTTATGAAAACGTTTGTTAGTTGTTTACAAATTAAAAAAGTCTTTTGTATGGTGAAAATGATGTATTCAGCATTAAAGATAGCCTATTTATGTTTATTCATGTGGTTGTTCGCACCGGGTTACTGGAGATATTGCAGTGTGTTGTGTATGACGCTTATTAAATTTTAATGGATCCAGTAATCTACTAGGTTCATATTATGCCCTCTAAGTGCGTTCTGCATAGAGTAATCATCTAAAGACAGTTGGTTTCGATCCCACAACGTTTAAGCTGACCACTGACGACGATTAAGCTAACCAGACGCACGCACTGATACAGACTATTACTATATGCATTCAAATGTTTAGAGATATGTTAGGATGAAATATTCATGTCTATCCTCGTGAATGGAAAAACCAAAGGGGTAAACACAACACCTAAAAACACCTCTATCATAAATTGTAATTCAAAATGCGACCTAAACACATAAACTAACCGTTGTTATCATCGGTATAATAAACCGATAACAAAACTTGAAATACGGCGAAAGACTGGTGCCGGTTATCGACTTGAATTCGCTAGAGAATTGATCAGCGTTCCACATCCAACCGACAGCTATAGACTCAAAGAATGCCATCCATAGCAGGCAAATACCAGATGCGCCATAATTGTTAACCAGCTCAAATATGTTTAATCCATTCTGTGGAAAAACAAATTATTGCTTGATATTGATGTTTTTTGAAAGATTACTGCGGACAAATTAACTTGGTTGGTTCTTTATATCGTTTGGTCTTAATTAAATTTGGTTTGCTCATTATTGTTCTTTCGCTTAGGTTTGGGGCGGCCGCGTTCGCTATGTTTGTTTAATTACATCCTTTTTAAAAGACATGTTATAACGAATGTTCGTTTTGCCGTTTATTCCTGTTCCTGTGTCGTGATATAGTTCGTTTGCCATTTTTTAATAATGAGAGAAAATGAATAAACTAAACTAAACTTGGTCAAAAGGTTGTAAGATTGAGCGTCGTTGTTAGATAATAAGATAATAAGTTATGACAGTGTGTTGTGTATAATTAAGATCTTATTCATGGGCAAGGAACTTAGCGGACATTGTCTAACCCCAGTGGACTGGGTAATAGTTGGAACCAAGAGGATTAATAAATTTCACACAAACCTCGATTTTCCACTACACAAATTTAAAAAAATAAGATCTTAATTATACACAACACACTGTCATAGCCCCGGTAACCCAACTATGGGCACGAGACGATTGCCCGTGTGTTAAACCCCTTGTGTTTTCTATAAAACATGAATTTCCATAAAATTCTATTCCAAACACATTTTAACTTCACTCTGTAAGTTTATGCAAGCATGGTCCCTAACCGCATTTGGTGTATTTTATACACCAAAAATGTTGCTTGTTTCTGCAAGTACAAATTGGGTTCCTGAATTTACAAATCAATCTTGTTATACATGTTTAGTAAACAGTATATATTCTTGTCCGATTCGTGCACATCTACACCTATTTAGCCAACAGTTTTCTAAGTCTCATTTTTTCTGTTGAAATGCCCTATACAAACTATTCTAATTATACAATTTGTAATTAAAGGAACGTCTGAATCATGAACAACACACTGCAATAGCTCTGGTAACCTTAGTATTGGTGCGATGTATTCTGACATTTACACTTGTGTCAACACCGTTTTTCCCGGGTCACGGGGATAAACATGAATATCCAATCCAAGTTAGAATTTCATTATATGATTGGAAAATTTTGGTAAAAACAAAAGACAGCCTTCTATATAAGGTTCAAAAATGTCACCTGTGTCAATAGAACCAAGTTCATAACGAACAATCCAACTCCCAGTGCCACTCCAGTCAACATTCGTTTATTTGTCGTTGAAACAAGAACTGGAAACGCGTCGCCAAGTATACTAATGATGCCTTCAAATTCAGAAAACTGAAACACAAAATAAGGAATATGATTATATAAATATAAATACTTATGTTTATTCTGGTAGGTATACAACACACTGCAAATAAAAATTAATTTCGGTGTACTTTATAATGTGAGGTTGTTTGTCCCTGTATCAAATGAATATCACAAGGCAATCTGACAATTGTACATGTGATAACATTACTTGCATTTTTTCTATATTCGGTAACCGTTTAGCTTCCATAGCTACTTCAGTGTGTTGTGCATGATTAATACTTTCCTTTCATTTAGTAGAACACGTTAATTTACTGCGTTTAGGCGACGAGCGTTAAGTGTCTGGTCCAAGAACACAGCCAACTAGCTAGCGACTGTTTTCGAATATGCAACCATTTAGCTTAAAGGCACCACACTTACCTACCAAGCTATACTGCCAGACAAAATCAATTTCTTTCCCACTCACCGCGGTATCCACACATATGATGTAGAACATGATGAAGAATAGAGCTGACCATACTTGTGGAGCTGGCATCAAGCTTAAAGCATACGGGTATACTTGGAATACAAGACCGGGGCCTAGAGGGAAATTAGAAAAGATTTTTTTGTTTTGCTAGACAGAGTTTCGAATCCAGGACCACTGGATCCTTTGCTGAGTAATGTGGGCTGTCTATATTTGATATTTGGTGTTTTGTTTTATAAAGCCACTGTGAGTGTTTGGTGTTTCTTAAAGCTACTGTGGGTATGATAGGATTTTTATGTTTATTCCCGTAAATAAGAAAACCAAGGGGGTTAACACACGGGCAATCGTCAGATTACCTCGCGCCCACCGTCGGGTTACCGGAGCTATTGCAGTGTGTTGTGTATAATTGAGACGTTTCTTTAATTTGGTAGAACCCATTAATCCGCTGGGTTCAGGAAATGTATGTTAAGTGCCTTGCCCAAGGACACAGCCGACTAGCTAGCGACCAGTTTCGAACCTGCAACTTTTTCAGTCGAAGAGCGTTGCAATAAACCGCCAGACTAACCGGTCGGGTAGTTGGTGTGTTAAAGCCACTGTGGATAATTGGTGTTTTTCATTGTATGTTACGGATTTCTTACCTGAGCTAATGACATAGTCAATTTCAACATTGTTCACATGAGCAATATGCCCAAGGAAACTAAAGGTTGTGAGTCCCATAAAAATTGAAGTCAAGCAGCCGATTGGTATGATAAGGATCGTGTATCTGTTGATGAATTAAACAAGATTTTACAAAAGCAGAATATAAGGTTTTATATGTTATATTCGTAAATGACAGGGGTCATTAACACACAGGCAATCGTCAGATTACCTTACATTTACAGTCCGGTTACCGGAGAAATATAAGACATTTCCGTTAATGGATTCAGGTAATGTCTGCTAATTGTCTTGCCCAAGGACACAACCATTCAAATAACGACTATATTCGAATCTGCAACTCTTCGGCTGAAATTAACACACAGCTATTCAGCAAGATAACAGCAACGGACATTGCATGAACCTAGCAGATTAATGGGTTCTACAAAATTGAAGGAACATGTGTATAATATACAACACACTGCAAAAGCTCCGGTAACCAGACGGTGGGCGCGAGGTGATCTGAAGATTACACCTGTGTTAACAATCCTTGTTAACTTGCTCACAGGAATAAACATGAAATATAAATATCCTATAATCTACCGCTTTTAAACAAGTTATTTGTCACACCTGTAGAAATCGGTGTGTCGGGGGTTATAACTCCCAAATGCTGTCAAGCACGCGAAACAGGCACCGAAAGTATACAACGCCTGAGTAGCAGCTTCAATCCATACCTGGCAATGCATTAGGATTAGTTAGGATAGAATATTCATGTTTATCCTCGTAAATGGGAAAACCAAAGGAGTTAAGACACGAGTAATCGTCAGATCACCTCTCGTCCACCATCGGGTTAGTCAGCTTGTTAAGAGATGTGCTTATCCGAACTAGTTTAATTTATATAATTATTCTGAAATTAATTATTTTGAATCTGGAATTTTCAATCGTGCTAAAATATGCTTAGAGATCAAACAAAATATATTCTGAGCTTATACTGGTGGTAGAACTGGAAATCTAGAAATACCTAAATAAAAGGACATTGCCGGAAACCAGCGAATCAATGGGTTCTACTAAAATTAAAGGAACGTGTGAATCACAAACATCACACACTTCCCGCTTTCCCTCCTTTTAATATTGTCCCACTGCAAGAGCTCCGGAAACTTGACGGTGGACGCGAGTTAATCTGACGATTGCTCGTGTGTTAACCCCCTTGGTTTTCCCTTTGCGGAGATAAACATAAATATCCTATCCTATCCTATGATATCACAAAATATGATTGGAAGCAGAACTTACAAGTTTAACCTGACTTAATTTAAACCAAAACGGGGATTTCCCAAAACTTACCTGAGGAAAGAGAAGTCGTTTAAAATCGGGGGTGAATAGTTTCATCATCCCATGAGTTGACCCTTCAAGGGTAACCCCCCGAATAAAGAGCGCAATCAGAATTATATAGGGGGCAGTGGCTGTGACGTAGACAACCTGTAAAATAAAATAATAACTAATGGGATAAGTTAACGGTTGAATTGCAAATCGCAGTGTGTTTTATATAAGATTGAGACGTTTCTTCAGTTAAAGTTTATCCCACAAATCCGCTAGGTCCGGGCTATGTTCGACTTCCAAAAGTCACAACCACCTAGAGAGCAAACAGATTTAAATAACGATGTATTTTTCCCTACAGGCTATATTTCCGCCAAGTAACTTTCTTTATGGGAACTAACTTAAGCTACAAACCTTTCCACTGGTTTTAATACCCTTGATTGTGACGGCAAAGACAGTGATAAAAGCAGCCGCAGAACAGAGTAACATTTGCCAGTTGAATGTATCATTATATGGGTTCCCATTCGGTATTCTCAATGCATGATTTCTGTGAAAAAAAGGTTTTAAAATGAATCCGTGGATCTTATCCGGTCTTGCGGTTTAGTGCGACGCCGTTCAACCGGAATGTTGCGGGTTCGAAACTGGTCGCTAGATATTATGTTTGTTATACCCCTTGGTTTTTCCATTCACGGGAATAAACATAATTATCCTATGACACAGATACGTCTAGTGGTTAAGTGCAACGGCCTTCAGCCTAAAGGTTGCAGATTCGAAACTAATCGCGAGCTTGTCGGTTGTGTCCTTGGTCAATGCACTTAACGGACATTGCCTGAACCTAGCGGATTAATGGGTTCTACTAAATTGAAGAAACGTATCATTCATATACAACACACTGCAATAGCTAACGTAACCCGACGGTGGGCGCGAGGTGATCTGACGATTGTCCGTGTGTTAACATCCTTGGTTTTCGAATTCACATGGATAAACATGAATAACCTATCCAAAATAAAGCAACTTATTTAAATTATGTAAGCTATTTTAACCAAGCCCTAAGCAGTAATCTTAACTGCAAAACAACTTCAACAGTAACACTAACCCTTTCGCCATAATCCTTTTTTAAGTAACCAATTTTACTTTTTAATGGGCATTGCAAATTTTTATTTCTCTCTGGTGGAAAAATCCACATTGTGGAATTTATCCTCAGAAGGCAAAAAATCATAAGGTAATCTGATGATTGCCAGTGTGGTTACGACCCTTGCGTTTTCCCATTCGCGAGGATAAAACTTAAATATTACAAATTCAACTGCACCAGGTATATAAAAACTGAGCTTGATTTTACATATTAGAAAATAAAATGTATTTTTCGAATGTCACCTCCAAAATTGAACTTGAGGTAGTGAATCTTGTAAAAATTGTGTCCCATTTGTTACGTTGAGGTAGGTTGTACAAGAATTTGTGTTCCAAGCGTTACCTATGTAAGCAAAAATAAATATGCGTATTTTAGTTAAGTTTAGTTTATTTTTTGTTTCCACGATGAAAACATGAAGCAGGACTATTGATAACATTTGGAAAACGGGAAAAAACAGCAAAACGACAGTCGTTAGAACACGTCTCAAAAAGCAATAAATTATTAAACTTCGGTATAATTAGACGTGGCCGCCAAACCCAAGTTTTGTACAAATGGTATAAAATAATAAAATTATTTCTATAATAAAAATAAAATAAAGGAATAACAACATACTTAAAGATATTATGAGTTACATTCCACAGTGTTAAAGGTAAAACTTACCAATAACTACACAAAAGATAATAGTGTAAAGTTTTATTTTTATATTTATGTGGTGGGTTAAATTCCTTGCATTTTTTACGCTCGCCGATTTTACGGTATTGCTTTGTTTCGTTGATTATTTGATTACCTGATATTTTGTATATTTGGCTGTACCTTTGCGCTTTAAGAGAGGAGTAGTAGTTATGTATAGTTGTTTTAGTTGTACAATTGGGTAATTGTTGTAAAATTACGGTTGTGTAATTCCATTTGGCGGTCGAGAACCGAACAACATTAAAATAAATTGACCTGAAACGCTACACAAGTATACGAATAAAACGTATGTGAGCCTATGGTAACGTAAGTCTAACACGATTCTTGGCACCGATATTTTTTATTTTAAATTGCAATCATTTCTTTTTTAGTTACTTAAACGAATATTTTTTTAAATACGCAAAGGTTAAACTTTATTTTTAAATAAGCAAGAGTTAAATTATATTTTTTTAAATACAAAAAAATCGAAAACTTTCGATAGGCTACTTACCGCATGTGGACCATGGTAATGGGCCCGAAGTAAATGAATGAACCAAGAAGAAATTACCCCAAGCCATTACCGCCATGAAAGTAAACATGAACGATATGCTGATAAACACTGTGCCATACCCAATGCCCTGGAAAATATTAAGGTCATTATTTTATTTTATTCGGTACACTATGGCTGTCAGTTAACGACTTGCATTCGAAACTGATCGTAATCTTGTCGGTTGTATCCTTTTTTAACCGTGCCGAGTTTCGAACCCATGATGGGCTCATCATCAGGACCGGTTTATGTATAAGAGTCGGTATATGTATCGGTCGCGTTAACCATTCAGCCAGACGACCGTATGAGTCGGTTGTATCCTTAGGCAAGGCAATGACGGACATTACATGAACCCAGCGGATTAATGGCTTCCACTAAATTGAAGGAACTTGTGAATCATACACAACACACTGCATAGCTCCGGTAACCCGATGGTAAAACAAAGTAATCTGAATAATACCCGTCTGGTAACAGCTCTTGAGTTTTATTCACAGGGATAAACATGAATAACCAACCTTCATGATCGGGATTCGATCCCATGCCCCAAGCCGACCCCGTTGGGTGAATTGTCCCAACGCGACTTCGAACATGTAGAGGGGTAGGGTGATGAAGGTGGCAGATAGAAGATATGGAATAAGAAATGCACCTGCGGTGAAACAACAAGAAATGTTTTGGTCAATGATTAGGATTATTAGGGTGTATTTAAGAGTAATATAGAATTAAGGTTTAACATAGGATAAGATAGGATATTCATGTTTATCCCATGAATGGGAAAATCTAGGGGGTTAACACACAGCAAATCGTCAGATCATGTCGCGCCCACTGTCGGCTTACAGAAGTTTATTCAATTTAGATTAGCTCATTATGTTAAACCTAAAAAAATGTCACGGTTCAGTTTATTTTTAAACTGATGCTGACATCAGAAATTGATGCTGCAAAAGACCAAAGAGACACAGAGTCAGCTGCACCCTTTGTAAGGTCTCAACCATGTAGGCCTACAATTATTATCATTTCAAATTTCTTTACGTAGTCGGTGTGTCCTTGAATAAGGCACTTAACGGACATTAAATAAACCCAGTCGATTAGTGGAAACTATATTTAAACTGAATGAATATCTCAAACCACATAACTTGTCCGACCGGTCTGTTGTTTTTTTGCGACTTCTTCCAACCGAAAGGTTGCAGATTCGAAAGTGGTCGCTAGCTAGTCGGTTGTGTCCTTGGGCAAGGCACTTAACATACATTGCCCGAACTCAGCGAATATGTGAGTTTTACCAAATTGAAGGAACGGGCCTATTATACACAACACACTACAATAGCTTTGGTAACCCGACGGTGGGCACGAGGTGATCTGACGATTGCTGGTGTGTTAATGCCCTTGGTTTTCCAATTCAAGTGGATAAACATGAATATCCTATTCCTATCATAGTTACTTTCCCTATGCACAACATTAAACATGATTATCGCAACCTTACCTCCACCATTCTTGAAACAAAGGTAGGAAAATCTCCAAAGGTTTCCAGCGCCCACTACTAATCCCAGCAAACTGAGAATAAACTCGGCTGGGCGGTCCCATGTTAAGCTGGAAATAGATCGATGCTTTATGTGGTTAATTTCTAGGGATTTTAACACGTAAATATGGTATTTAATAAGAAGAAGAAAACTAAAAGGAGGGAAACCTTTCATTAGAATAAATATTACGGCATAAGAGTTAGTTTTAAGGATGGGGTTGGAGTTAGGGTTAGTTCTGGGGTTGAGATTAGTGGTCAGGGGAGAGTTTAAATTGGTTTCCGTAACTTTAGCAAGCAGTTACTCTTCTATCCCATTTCCCTTCATTTTGTGTTGCCCTAATAATAATGGTAGCCCATATATTTTTAAATTTTGTGTTTTAGGGGATTTTCCGGTGTAAACTAGATTATTTCAGTTTAATACACTTTTTTTCTAATTTCCCACTTAATTTGTTATTTCTATCACACACTGTAAAATATAGAGTGAATATTCCGTTTCAGTGGAAGCTAATAAAGCGCCAAAATTCGAAAAAAACTTAGGTCATTTCGTATTTTTATGTTTGTAGGTAATTCCCCTACAGTGGTTTTATTCAACACCGCACATCGAATACGTAATAAAACACGTTTTAAAGTTTTAATAATTGTAAACATTGTATTTAGGATAGGATAGAATATTCTTGTCTAGCGGTAATGAGTAAGTTAAAAATATTAAGATTTTTGATTCAATACGTAGAAATGGATCACATTCGAAGTTTAAAAAGACCGTTATTTAAATGAACGGTGACTGGCATTAGTAAAGGGTATACTTCGCTCAACAGCAGAGTGATGTAAATGTCTTAATACTGCTTTGTCATGTACCTGTTTTATTTACTTTCATTTTCACTTGTACAAAACATATTTTATTATTTCAATTTATGGGTTTTATTGACCGAGTCAGAACGATCAGCTTGGTGAGACGCCTTTAACCGAAGTTACGAAACTAGTCTCGAGTTAGTCGGCCGTGTCCTTGGGCAAGCAGTTAACGGACTTGCCTAAACTTTGGAATGATTCGTTTTAACAAAATAGAAGGAACATCCAAATCATACACAACACACTGGACATTGCAATAGCTACGCCAACCCGACGGTGGGCGCGAGGTGATATGACGATTGCCCGTGTGTTAACCCCCATTGAGTTTTTCCGTTCAGAGAGAAAACATGAATATTATATCCTATCCTAAGATCTTATTCAAATAAAATTTTAAATAATTAGTTTATAGATTACACTCTTACTGCTTTTGTGTTGATGGTGGCATTCTCCAGTTAAACTTATACAGGTCAAACCAGTAAAAACCTGAAAGAACTAGAATTCTGCAGGAAGCGAAGTAACTAATTAATGTTGATTCTCGGTAGATAAATTGGCGAAAGTTGAATACCGAAGTATCCTTAGGGCATTTCAAGTTCATTTTCAAGTTTACCTGCAACCCTACGGCTGAAAGGTGACGCACTTAACCACCAGACTAAACGGGAGAATTTTCGTTCCGAAACTTATTTCTAGCTAGTCGGTTGTGTCCTTGGGCAACGAACGCAATTAGCAGACATAGTTTTCACTTAGTGGAATGATGGCTTCTACTAATACTAAAGGAACGCCTTATTGTGTATCACATACTGCAATATTTCCGAAAACACGAAGGCGGAAGTAATATGACGATTACTCGTACGAGAGCTTCCTTGCGCAATTTCGAGGTTAACTGAGGACTGTCTGTCTGATAATTTTTGTTTACACATTCGGAAATAAACATGAATGTTCTATCTGATATCTCAATAGGCACCTTGTATACTTGACGTAGTACAATACTGTAGCTAGCTTACTTAAACTCCCCAAAAAGGCCGACGCTGTTGAGATACTCGTGGAGAGTGTCTGCCAGCATCCAACTAGTACGGATACTAACCAAAGTTGATTAATTTCCACATTGCACGTAGGGTTTCGGTCTAAGACCATCAACTCGAGTTAAACGTACAATTTTGCGTTTTATGGCGCATGCCACGAGAAAATTTACAGAATAAATTTGTTTAAAGCTAACTTTATTTTTCTATGGGTGTGCCGCAAACGTTTTTCACACAGGCATTCGTTAGATTACCTCGCGATTTTCTTTATTGCGCCGAAAGAAACAAAAGTTTGAGAAACACTGCACTAGGATAATAATCATAATTTTTAACCCTTTCTTTTGGGTGTTAAATAACGTATTTTTCGTCATTTTCATCCTATTCCCGAAACCGCTTAAACGAATACAACAGTATTTCTGTATGTACAACGCTAACCATTTTATATCCTTGCTGAAGAATAGGTAATGGGTTGTATTGAAAGTTAACCAACGTCTCAATACTACACAATACATACTTATAGCACGGTAAGATCCGGCAATCCAAATAAAATCGGTTTAACTATATTTTTACCGGACTTAGTTTCGAACCAATAATGGGTTCATTGCTAAGAAGTCGGACTATACCAGTACGTGAGAGAACCATGAACTTAGTGAATATATCGCGTAGTCAATCAATCAACCGTTATAAATTTAAATCTCACTTCAGCAGCTATAGCGCTAAACCGAGGCAACACTAAAAGAAGGAAAAGCGGGAAAGCGGGAAGGAGGGAAGGAGGGAAAATGCTTACTTAAACTATGCAAACTTATTCTAACCCTACACTAATCTTAACCCCAGAACTAACCCTAACTCCAACCCCATGTTTAAAACTAACTCTAATGTCATTATCCTCATTTTAGGAAACATTTTAGGATTTTAGGAAACATTTTCTTCATTTTAGGAGTTTCCCTCCTTTCCGCTTTCCCTCTTTTAAGTTTTTATCCTAACACGGTACTTGATTAGCGAATGCTAGCTAACGACGGCCTTACTATCATCTCTAAAATATAAGAGTAATTTAACTCTAAAGACGTAAGTGTATTTTCTTTTGTTTCGTTTAAAAGTGGGGAAGTTAGGTTAACGTCAACGCATAAATTCGTATTTTAATAAACCCCTTAACTAAGGTCTCAACTTTTCATAAACCGCAGTAGGTAACGATATTACGACATATTCCAATATTACGACATTAACAGTTGAGCGTAACTTACATTTAGGTAACACCGCGGCGTGTTTTAAATGTTACAAACTACGATTCTACCTCTTTATTTTTGCTCTAACTATCATACAACTCCTATTTTACAACTTTATTCTGGTTTTATGTTTTGGTTACCCTACAACTCCTAACAATTATTTCGACTCTGTGATTTTGTCTGATTCGCTTACAACGCTTTATCCGCTGTAATCTAATACTTTCACTCACTATAGCAGGAACATAAGGCATAAAGAGACACGGCTGTTTCCTGGCTCAGTAGCCATCAAAGAATTTAAGGAAAAACTGCATCCTGTAGCTGGGATACTATTTTGTGGTGTGGTGTGGTGGTTGTCACACTTCGTCGACTACCCATGCTCACAATCCGCTTACCTTTTATGCTACAATCGCCGGCGTAGTCATAATAACCGTTATTTATTATTTTACCGGCCTTTTGTCCGACCGAAGAGCGTGGTGGGTTAGTGTGTAGCCGTTCGGCCGAAGGGTTTAAGTTTGAAAATGGTAGCTAGATAATCCGTTGTGTCCATTGGTATGGTGCTGAACTGATTTTGTTTAATCTAGTGGATTTATCCGTTTTACTAAATTAAAGGAATAAAATACCTACACACAACACACTGTAATAGCTCCGGAAACTCTACGGTGGGCGCGAGGTGATCTGATCGTGCCCGTGTGTTTACCCCATTGGTTTTCCTATCCACTGGCATAAGCATGAACATTCTATCCTATCATAATGTGCCATTTCTATTCTATCCTATCCTAGAGCAAGGCATTTTCAGGATATTAGTCATTTATATATTTATACCTTTTAAATTGTATATTAGAGCAGGCCGACTTGGATTTTAGAAGAAAAATTTCAATGAGAACAAAAACGACACAATACTTACCGTATACAATTTTCCGAACACTTCAACCGCACTCAAACTAGTATGGTTTGGATATTCATATATATCCCCGGTAATGGGAAACGCAGGGGTTAAAACACGGGCAATCGTCAGATCACCTTGTGCCCACCGTGTCGGGTTACCGGGCCTATTACAGTGTGTTGCGTATGAGAGACACGTTCCTTTAATTTGGTAGAACCCATTAATCCGTTGGGTTCAGACAATCGCCTTTCAGTATAAGGGTTGAAAATCCGGTAAAATATTACACAAAACAGGTCAAAGTATAACATTATTGTTTAGTTTAAGTTTAGGTTATTCATTTTTGTCCTAGTATAAGAAATTGTCAAACGAATCAAATCACGATACAGGAATAAAAAATACGGCAAAACAACCAGTCGTTAAAATGCGTTATTTTAAAAAAAAGGATATAATTGAATAAATATAGCGGACGCGGCCACCAAACCTAAGCGAAAAAATAATAATAAGGAAACAAAATTTATTTAAGACCAAACAATATAAAGCCCTTATTGCCACCTATATAAAACAGCTGGACAATAAAAACCGAAATTTATTAACAAATGATTTATAATCGAACAAACTTACAAGCTTCCAGTTGCCTCGTTTTCCCGAAAATCCTCATTATTGCAGCTACACTTAAACTGAAAGAAGAAAATACCCAACTGGACGTTTAAATGTTTAGCTACAGTGTTATAACATGGTCTGGTATAACTAGTTTTAAAAAATAATTCCCTAAATCCATATCAAATACCAAATTCATCTTTTTGCTTCCAGTGTTAAAACAAAAAATAGTATTAATTAGGATAGGATATTCATGTTTATCCCCGCAAATCGGAAAACCAAGTGGGTTAACACACAGGCAATAGGAACAAAAGGCGAAAATCGCGAAAAAAACGCTTAACGTAAAAGTCAGAGTTATAAAATACAACCTATGGTTACTGCTGCACGCTTTCGGGCCACAACTTTTCCTAAAGCCGGCTCCCCCACAGTACTGGTCGCGCTTTACCGCACACTTTACTTCAGGGCTTTATATCGTTTTATCCTAATTAAATTTGGATTTGTTCTTTTGCCTAGGTTTGGCGGCCGCGTCCGCTATATTTATTACATTATAGGTATCCTTTTTTGTTTTAATGACGTGTTTTAACGACTGTTCGGTTTGCCGTCTTTTCCCGTTCCTGTGTCGAGATTATATTCGTTTGCCATTTTAAAAAACTGGGGCCAAAAAATGAATAAACTAAACTAAACTATCTACATCAAATGTCTGGCTCCTGGCCTGTGCTATTACATCACTTTTAGTGGTACTGGTACATATTATTTGTTGTTGGTTAATTAACTTCGGGGACCTGACGGATAGTTCAGCCACTAACAAATACAAAATTATACAACCAATAAATTAAATACTACCATATGTTACGGCTACACTATACAAACATTCGTTTAAAAACTGCCCGAGTGACGTGTCTATTACCGGTTCGAATTTTTAGGCAAACAAAACAAAAACAGTTGTCCGTCCGGTTAGCTTGGTTGGTTAGTTCGTCAAGTTTTGGTAAAAAGCTTACAGATTTGCCATTGCCATTGTGTAGTTGGTTGTGTCGTTGTATTAACTTTTGCGTTTTCCATTTACGGGGATAATCGTGAATATCCTATCCTGTCATGGGGTTGTGACCGGCCCGCAGACTGTATCTAACCATACCCTGTAATTAAAATATTGAATACTACTCATGTAAGAATCCGGCCCACCAAGAACTTCATTTTCCCACATCTGGCCTGCCGACTAGAGAAGTTGCCCGGCCCTGCCTTAAACTACGTGGTTTAATTTTGACACATTTAAACTTAGCAGTTTCTAAATATATATATATAATTGTTTCTTTCATAGTTTATTAGAAAAAATAAAGTAAGCCAAAGAAGTTAAAATTTGGTCTTTAATCTCTCTATGGCATTGCACCCCGCGAGAAAAAAAATATTGGCAAGCGCAACCAAACGTAAAATGCACATTGTGTTTGTGCGTTTATTCTGTTATTAATTCTGGTTAGTGCAGTCTATAAAATATTTTCCATGCAAATTTGTAAATTTCCGTGCGTTTTATTACAACTGCCTGGCGTATATTCAGCTTCTGCTTTATTGTAATTAAAGCTTGTTTCAGAGAACTGACTGGAATAAAATAAGGAACAAGGATAGCTCAGAGCTTGCGTAGAATAGATTATTTAGGTTTATGTCCGTAAATGTTAAAATGCAAGCTACATTATCACGGGGAAAACTAAAATAAGGGAAGGAGGGAAACTTCACACAAAACTGAATATTAGGGCATTAGAGTTAGTTTAAAACATGGGGTTAGAGTTATGTTTAGTTCGGGAATTAAGATTAGTGTTCAAGAGATTTAGGATTCAAGATTTTCAGGAAAGGATTAAAATTAATTTCCATAGTTTTGGTAAGAGGTTTTCCTCCTTCCCTCTTTCCCTCCTTTTAGCGTTGCACCTCAATGACACAACCGTAAAACTAGCAAATTTTGGCTGTAAAAACGAACCACTAACCCACTAATATATATGAACGTTTCAACTCTGTTAATTAGAGAAAAAAAATGTTAAGTGATATCAGGTTATTTGCCTGTGTGGTGTGATTATCTTCGTGAATGGGAAACTGTAAGAAACATTAACACACAGGTAATTGTCAGATGTCAAAGCTATTGCAGTGTGTGGTGTTTTTGTCAAACCGATTGGTCTGGCGGTTTAGTGCGAAGCCTTCCAACCGAAAGGTTGCAGGTTCTAATCTGGTCGCTAGCTAGTCGGTTGTGTCCTTGGGCAAGGCACTTAACGGAAATTGCCTGAACCCAGCGGATTAATGGGTTCTACCAAATTAAAGGAACGTGTAAATCATACGCAGCACACTGCAATAGCTCCGGTAACCCGACAATGGGCGCAAGGTGATCTGACGATTGCCTTAACCCCCTTGGTTTTCCCATTAACGGGGATAAACATAAATACCCTATCCTATATCCTATTAAAATGTCCCTTCAATTTGCTAGAACTTATTATCCAGTTACGATCACTGTAGTAACCAAACTGATAATATCAGGTTATTTACTTGTGTGTTGTGAGAGAAAATGCTTGATATTTAACAACATGGATGACATTACTATCGACGCGCGGAGACAAGAATTGTTGGAAGCAAGGTTTCTGGGAAACGCCAAGGTGAGTTGTTTTCGACGGCTAAAAATAAAAGGAGGTAAAGCGGGAAGGAGGAAAGGAGGGAAACTGCTCACTAAAATGAAGATTAGGACATGAGAGTTAGTGTTAAACATGACGTTGGAGTTAGGGTTAGTTTTGGGGTTGAGATTAGTGATTAGGGCAGGGTTTAAATTAGTTTCCATAATTTTATTGTGCAGTTTTCCTCCTTTCCGGTTTCCCTCCTTTTAGTGTTGCCAGTTTTCGACTTTATTGAGGGGGTGGATAGAGGAACCATACAGCCAGGCAACACTAAGGAAAGAGGGGAAACTGCTCACTGTAACTATAAAAAACTATTTCTAACCCTGTTCCAATCAAATCTTAACCTCAGGACCAACTCTTACCCCAACCATCATCCTTAAACTAATCCTAACGTTCTAATCTTCATTTAAGTTAGGAGTTTCCCTGTTTTTCTTTTAGAATATATTAAACCTGTGGTAAGTAACAAAACAAAAAAATTTAAAGGAAAAGATTTAGATTCAGATTCATTTATTTGGTCAGAATAGAATGTTTTGTTAATACAATGTTAACAGTGTAAACAAAGAAAAGAGGAACCACATGGTATAAATTTAATATATTAAAACAAACGTATGATAACAGTTCACAGACTATATAACTCTACCAGTGTTAATTACTTTTTTGCCCCTCTCAATACAAAGTGTGCATCAGTTAAGGGTTAGCATTTGTCAGCTATCCACTAAAACAATTTAAAAAAACATTATTTGTACATATAACCAAAAAAACAATCAGTTTTAGCAAAAAGCTTGCAAACTTTGTCATTCTTTAGTATAACTAATGTCGATTTGAAAATATTTAGATTTTAACCGACCATAAATTTAAAGTGACTGATTTAATGCTTGGAAAAGGTTAAACTTTTTTAGTTTCATTTAACAGGGCCAAAAATCTGCAAGATTTTGGTTACTCATTTTTGGTCACACCATGCGAGTAAAAATTTATTCTTGCAAATAAAAAACTAATTAATTTGTCCAAAATTTAATACTGAATTTTGACAAATTTTGCGTGTTGCATTTTTTAACCTTTATACCCACCCCTACCCACCCCAGGGCCAAAGTGGATCGGAGTCAAACCTGAGCACTGGGAGCTCATTTGGAGCTGGACCCAGCAGTGATCGGGAAAATGACAGCGTAGGGGGTTACCCTAGCACCCCTGAAACCCATGAAAAGCAAGATGGAAGAAAATCCAGGAAACGAAAAGGTATCACACCCAAAACTAGAATTTTTATAATTCTTGATAATAATCCAAAGCGTTTATAACACACTGGGTAAGAAGTATCTTTCTTTGAAAATGGGCTGCATTTCTGGTCTATATGTATAATCATGGCCCAGCTATTTTAATGTAAATGTTATCCTAGAAAGACAAATTATACAACATTCGGTCAGTCTTCAGTACATTAACAGTGAATTGGGTTAACAATCCATAGATGGTGACTTTGAAGCCAGCCGTTGGCTGTTCGGTTATATCCTTTGGTGGATTAGTACGTTGTCTTTCTGCCAAGGGTTGCAGGCTTAAAACTGGTTGCTAGCAAGTCGGTTATGTCCTTGGCCAAGACACTTTACAAACATTGCCTGAATCTTATGGATTAATTGTACTAAAATTAAAGAAAAATCTCAATCATACTCAACACATATTTCAATAGCTTCGATAACCTGATTGTTGGCCCAAGACAAAATAGTTGCCCGTGTAATAAACCTGCCAACAGATTGAAATACCAACATCTAATCCTATGACTCGTTAGTTATATATTAACCACGTTTTATTATGACAGGGGAAAATTTAGACCAAAGTGGAAAAAAACAAGTCTCAGGTTCAACTAACATTAAGAAGATAAATGAATACTTTGAGCCCACTACCAGTCCAGCACGGAATAATTATGGACTTTCAGAGAAATCTATTACATCGCCATCTCATGTGAGTCAGCAGTTTTCTCATGTGAGTCAGCAATTTTTGTTGTTGATGTCCACATCATTTTATTGGCACTAAATGGTTGTGTAGTCCAGTGGTTCTTAAACTTTTTTGGTTGCGACGCCTTTCCAAAAGTTTACTGAGCTTGCAACACACCAGTCATTAAAATATTGCTACTAAAGTTATATTTAGTGGTATTGCACACGTAATGAAGAAATGAAATACAATAAAAGAACAATAGCCACGTCCCCGCCCGTTAGTAATTTAGTTCAAATATAATGTGACCTGTGGGCTTCTTTATTTTTTCAAAGATCGTGGAACCTTGGGAGAATCTTTAAAACTGCCACACTCAATTTTCTTTTAACGTCTATTTGTGATTAATATTTAGTTTTAATGAGTGTAGTTTCGAATGCAATGGCTGTGCGACGCCTTACACGATTTCAAACGACGCACCAGGGCGTCGCGACGCACAGTTTGAGAACCTCTGGTGTAGTCTATCAGCTATCATTAAAACACCTTATGCCCACAGTCTGATTAGCAGAGCTATTGCATTGTGTTAATTAAACAACATAGACACCACTATACTACTGTTTGTTCAATCTGATAATTATTTAAAATCAGTTAACTTCATCTAAGTGCCTTGCCAAGGACTTTTACTTGTGTATATTGCATTGAAATACAACATGTACATAAAAAGCATAAAAACATAATATGTCAGTGTTATGTCTTGCCAAGAACTCAACCTATTAACTTTTAATTAATAATTGGATTTGATTCCACAACTTTTTGCTCACAGTCTGAAACATAGTGGAATACTTAGGGCTGCGAATGAATAGTTAATTTGAAAAACGTTTAACTTTAACAATAATCGGTTAAGCGTTAACCTATTTTATTTTATGTTTTTTACGATTTTTTATAAATTTTTTTTTAAACGTGAAACAATTTTTTTTGAAAAAAACCTAAAACAATATTTTGGTTGGAAAAAATGCGTATAAAACAGTTTTGTGTTTTTAAGCATAAAAAATCATTTAAAAAACATATGTCAGTTTTTAAAAAAAAAATGTATAAAAAAATGAAAACACTTTATTTTTTAAAAAGCATACAAAACGTTTTTTTTAAAAAGCATAAAAAACGTTTTTTAAAAAGCATAAAAAAACATTTTTAAAAAGCATAAAAAACGTTTTTAAAAAAGCATAAAAAACGTTTTTTAAAAAACATAAAAAAACGTTTTTTAAAAAGCATAAAAAACGTTTTTAAAAAAGCATAAAAAACGTTTTTTAAAAAGCATAAAAAACGTTTTTTAAAAAGCACAAAAAATGTTTTTTAAAAAACATAAAAAACGTTTTTTAAATAGCATAAAAAAAGCATAAAAAACGTTTTTTAAAAAGCATAAAAAAAGCATAAAAAACGTTTTTTAAAAAGCATAAAAAACGTTTTTTAAAAAGCATAAAAAACGTTTTTTAAATAGCATAAAAAAGCATAAAAAACGTTTTTTTAAAAAGCATAAAAAAAGCATAAAAAACGTTTTTTAAAAAGCATAAAAAAGCTCAATTTAAACGATAAACCTCCTCAGATCCGATCGTCTCCATCATCCAGACACGGGAACAACTCGAGCAGCCACATAGATATCTCAGGTCTCGTGCATTTCCAACAGAAACATTGCGTCCCCAAGGAATCAAGGTAAGGTTGATGTGTTAGGTGTTGAAAAACTGGATTGTTGAAAACTTGACCATTGCCTTAAAATGTTATACCATTTACATATTTTTATCCCCCCCAAAAAAATTTTTTCGTTTTTTTTTTATTAATTTTTTTTAAAGCGATTTGAAATTATTAATTTTAAAATAACTCTAGGTAAGGTCGATATGTGTTGGTTGTTGGAAACTGTAACGTTTCCTTAAAAAGTTAACACTCTTTTAACCCTTAGTTTCTTAAGCATAAAAAACATTTCAGTTAAAAGTGTTTTAAAAACATATCGATTTTTCTATAAATTTGAACAGTATAATCATATACCTATTAAGCATATACAATTTTACATATTGTATATATATACATATTGTAGTACTGTATATATATATACATATTGTATATAGCGCCTCCTGTCTCTGTTTTTTTTAAACTTTTTTTTTAAATAT
>CH002814.1:46139-88256 GCA_000149265.1 Ciona savignyi | reverse complement strand
TAGCAATCAACACAGGAGTGTAATATCAAACTTCGCCATATCTCGCGTCTCTCTTAAATCGAGTGTAGTATCGGCATCGCTTCTCGGCTCCTTTGAGCATAAAATGCTTGTATTGTTGCAATTGGCACAAAACATAACCAAATTGAAGGAACGTGTGAATCATAGTTTAGTTTATTCACTTTTGCCCCAGTATTGAAAAAATGGCAAACTAATCAAATCACGAAACAGGAAAAGACGGCACAACGAACAGTCGTTAAAACATATTTAACACTTACTTTAGTTGTAGTTAAAGGTAGGTTTTAGTTGAACCTGGATTCAAAGGCTTAACCGTCAAGTTACCAAAAGTATTTTGGGTGGGGATCGAACTTAAAATATATACCGGGTCATAACAATTTACGAATGTGTCGTCACAAATGTAGGATAGTGCACGAAACTACTTCCTAAATCTAGTTTGTTGATAAATTATCCTGATTAGTTGGGTACACAAGGCAAAAAGTTCGACCGGTTATTCTGGTGGTTTAGTGCGACGCCTTTCAATCAAAGGGTTGCAGATTCGAAACTGGTTCGGTTGTGTCCTTGGGCAAGGCACTTAATGGACATTGCTGAGCCCAGCGGATTAATGGGTTCTACTAAATTAAAGTAACGTGTAAATCATTTGCAACACATTGCAACAGTTAACCGACGATGGGCGCGAGGTGATCTGACGATTGCCCGTGTGTTAACCCCCTTGGTTTTCCCATTTACGGGGATAAACATGAATATCCTATTCTATGGCCGACGACAAATACTAGGAAAGTTCGTGTTCCAAGCCCGACCAACTTTCAGGAATCAAATTGACGAAATTATCATAATTGTGACATCACACAACCTTGAATCGTGGCGTGACCTTTTTCGATTTCGTTTGGCGAAAAAGGGGAGCTAAGTTTCGTACCCTCAATGGCCCGTCCCTAAGACCTTTTTTTTACAAAATCCTGTATATGAATCGTTCGCATTGACCATTCCGCTACACGACCATTTAATCACCTTTACGGAAATATTTTTTTACCGAGCCAAGTTTCGAACTCATGATGTGTTAGGCACAAGAACCGTTTTTGTATAGAAGTCGGTATATGTATCGGTCGCGCTAACCATTTGACCACACAGCTGGACTATCTTTCCGAATTTAGTACCGGGGCAAGTTTTGAACCCAAGATGTATTCGCCACGTGGTTCGTTTAAAAAAAACATTCATTATGTTGGCAAATTACGCTAACCATTCGGTCACTTTTCTGTCGGAAACAAATTTCGAACCCAAGATGTATCCGTCACTCTGTCAATTTACATTTAGTTTGTGGGCAAATCAGGACAAGCATTAACTTTCCCAAAATTATTGTGCGAAGCCGAGTTTCGAACCCAAGATCTGTCAGTAGGATAGGATATTTATGTTTATCCCCGTGAATGGGAAAACCAAGGGGGTTATCACACGGGCAATCGTCAGATCACCTCGCGCCCATCATCGGGTTACCGGAGCTATTGCAGTGTGTTTTATCTGATAGACAGGTTTCTTCAATTTAGTAGAACCCATTAATCCGCTCGGTTCAGGCAATGTCCGTTAAGTGCCTTGCCCAACGACACAATCGTCTAGCTATAGCGTCAAGTTTCGAACCTGCAATCTTTCGATTGAAAGGCGACGGACTTAACCGCCAGACTAACCGTCTGGTAGATTTTAAACTACATTCCGTATGTTGGCATACCGCGCTAACCATTCGGTCACATTTTCGACGGAACCAAGTTTCAAACCTATAATGCACCCGTCACTTACTCCATTTTTAACCACAATTAGTTTGTGACCAAATTACGCTAAGCTTTAACTTTTATTGTGCGGGCCGAGTTTTGAACCCAAGATCCGTCATTGAATTCATCTTAAAACAACATATCAGAACTGATCGCTCTAACCATTCGTTCACATTTTGACAGCTTGATTAGTCCCTTCACACTAACAATGACGAATTCGCGACAGGCAGTCATCTGACCGCATTTTACGACGTGCACTTGGGGATAAGGTTATACGACTCGTGTCGCTGGACCCGGTCCGACCGGTTTCCCTTCAACCGCCTCGTTTCATGCCTCGCTCGCCAAGCATTTGCGGCTGAGAGCAGCTTAGATTGGTAAGGGTAAGAGCCGAGCGGTTTTTGACAATTTCAGCGTCTTTTGTAACCAATTCGGACAAGAGTCCTAACCGTTGTTGATTTAGTTGAATCAGGCCGCACTTTTAAAGTTTGCACACTGTTTTAAAAACAGATTTCTCAATGTTAAAATGGTAAAAATATTTACCTAAATTCTAATTAAAATTCATTTGTTTACTAAACAGTTTTTTGTTAAAAATTTAGAAAATATGGTTTTGCTTACCGTTGAGTTCTAATCCAATATTGCGGTTTAAAACCTATTTTCGAGTTTAACTAATCTGTATTCGCATAAATGGATTCCAGTTAATAATTGTAGGTTCGTATGGTAGTTTGTGTGACTTTAATTTGATGAGTGTATATCACCTAACTTTCTAATTTTAAATGGCATACTTTGGTAATGGCTTCTAGACGATAAAACATTTTAATAGCAAATGCGATACGTGCGTAATAACCTATATGAATAAGCAAGACGTAAATGTTAAGTAATTCGTCCTGCTTGCGACATTTCTCTTCTAAAATGCCCCAGGCTTCGCGAAGTATTCAGTTCACGACTTCGCTGAGGTAACTCAGTACAGAAAAAGATCTTTCAAGTTGGCATATCTGCTAGCAAGTCGTTTCACGTTTCACGAAAAGTGTACAAGATAGCGTCGTATGTTGAATTAGTATAGGATGGATAAGATATATACAGGGTATGGTGACGCACATAGACAGGTGGTTTTTATAAGCAGTCAAGTTTATAAATGAAATTGTTTTTAGTGTGATTGATAATTAAGTACAAATTTTGCTTAGATTAGGATTTTGGTAAATTGGCGCACATATACAGGTCAACAAAGTAGAATAGTCTAATTGAAAGATACATTAATATGAAGGGCTTGTTAATACATGCTTTTTTTAGCAAAATATATGGTGTTAGAAATATTTTTTAAAATAATTATTTTTGTTTTTTTTACAAAAATATTTCGCTTTTCGACTTCTTTTCGCGTTACAGATTGAAATAGATCCTTCAATTATGACGTCACAGTCGCTGATATAAACAGCTTTGTTACGTCAGTAATTGAAAGGTGTGGTGGCATTAGTAGCTCCAAATTGCAAACCGCGAAATGTTAATCGCGAACGCGTATTATTAATTAATTGTGCGCTGCTTGTAATCCTATGGTGCACAGACGTCGCCATTATTGCTGACGATTATGCAAAACGTCAAATTTGTATTTTTCATTTTGAGACTTTTCAAAATGTAACTTAATTTCATTATCCATTACAACATAATAATGCATGGAGTTGTAGGATAGTCTGAGCAAAAAAAGATTAAAGTTTAACCTGTGTTAGACTGATTATTGAATTACATTCCAAAACATCTCAATATAAAAAGTACAATTTTAACTTTATTCTTTTCGCTTAGACTATCCTACAACTCCATGCATTATACTGTAATTGATAATGGAATTGGGTTACATTCCGAAATGTTTTTGTATTTTGCCAATGGTAATAAAAACAAAACAGTATTACTTGTAAGAGAAATATAAACAGACCTCAAGACGCGTCCGTGTCAAACTAACTTAATATCGATAAAAGGTCGTAAAACTCGGTAATAAATAAATCATTATCAACTCCTAATTACAAATCAAATTAAAGTTGAATCTACAATAAATAAAGCGACAAAGATAATTAATGTAGGTTAACAATAAAAAAACACAAATAAAACTTTAATTTTACAGCCTTTTTTAGATAAATTAACGGATTAACTTAATCTAGCTATCATTTCTTTGTGCGTGTAAACTTAAAATTGAATAGAAATCGGATTAAGTCGTGATTTGGTCGAATACGAAAGCATGATTACGAAAACCGACTTTAGCATTTCGCTGTGCTTAATACATACACCTGCGGGTTACTTTAAGTTCACATTGCAACAAAACAACTAGTGATTAGTTTGGTTTATTTTTTGTTTCCACGATGAAAACACGAAGCAGGACCTTTGATAAAAATTTGGAAAACAGGAATAAACGGCAAAAACGACAGTCGTCAAAACAAGTCTAAAAACCAATCAATTATCAAGTTATGGTATAATTACATGTGACCGCTAAACCTCCCAAAATATGTAGATGGTGGTTATGAATTACACGGTTGCACACAAAGCGATAGGTCAGTTTGTAGACTGTGTTGTTCTTATTCTCAAAAATGTATAATAGAATATCCTTGTGGCCGAATGCTTAACGCGACCGATACATAAACGGAATTATATATACAAAAACGGTCTAAGCAACGAGGCCATCATAGCTTCGAAATTGACGCCGGTTAAAATGTAAACGAGCATGTTATCTTTTAATTAATCTCATAGAACTGTGAAATACTAAAGTAGTATATCGGGTGCTAAATGCAAAAAAATCAAGCCAGGGTTTCGAACCCATGAAGGGTTAGTTAACAAAACATTTTTAGGCATAGAATGTTTCGGTCGCTTTAACCATTCGCCCAATTTTCTATCTAACTATCCTAAGTTTTAATCCTCTATGCACTCGTCTAAAAGTCCGTTTTTGTTCAGAATGTATCGCTCGCGTTAACCATTTGACCACACGACTGCACTCAAGACAAAAAATGTACTTGTGTTTCCAAATGTGTGTTCTTCTATTATGAACTACCAACAAGTCAACATTGGTATTGAACCAACATAAATAAAACCACATTTGTTGCCTTAAAAAAGCATAAGGAACCGTCTCGGCCCACGACGACTTCAGGCTGATAATTTTGTTAACCCCTTCGGCCCTTTCAATGCCATTTTAAAGAAAAAGGGATAAGTCGATCGCCTGTATTACTCATTTTAATAAACGTAAAAGATGATACTTTTTCCTATTGGCCCAAACGAGTTTCGAATCGTACATGTCTGGTTACTGGAGACGATTTTAATCACAATCTGTATATAAATCGATAACCATTCGTCTGATCAACAGTTCTATGGATTCTGTAGTCATAAATAACGTTAAAATAACATAATGCGATTTGTGCCTCTTTTCCACCCGTCAAAGCTTCGAAACCATGATGGTCTTGTCAAAAATAACTTTTTTGTATGTGATTCGGTGACGTTAACCATTCGGCCAATTTATTGATTGACCGGGCCAAGTTTCGATCCCATCATGGTCTCATTACTAAGTTCGTTTTTAAATTTTTTATGAATCGGTCACTTAACCGTTCGGCCACATTTCTATGACCGGTCTGACGTGGCATGACTCGCTCTCATCGAGAGCATAAACGGAGTTATCACTAACAATCGTGTCATCTTACCCATTCCCCGAGATTCATATGTTAAAGGTTCACGACCTCACCGCCCACGAACATATACATACAAACAAACCGTCCTCCCACTGACAGCAAAGCTAAATAAATCGCCCAAGTCCTGACGATCGTTCAATCCTAACGTTACGCCCTTTAAAACTATCTACGTCTTAGAAACCCCCTTAAAAACGATGCAATCAAATAAAACGCATTTTTAGAACTTTGTTTTAAGTATAGACTGGGCTACAAAGGAAAAAAATGTCTTTAACGGTCAAGTCGTATTTTTAGTTTCAATAATTACCTTTTGTACGGAATAAGGTATAAGTTTGTGCTTGTCCATATCAGCTACGTACTTGTCTGGCAGGTTTATTCGTTTCTTGCTTGTCAAATGGAAACAAAAGATTTAAAAAATCGATGATTAATGCACTTACAAACTTCGCGTAAAGCCGACAGATTCAAGATAGTAAATCAATAGATTAAACGAAACTGTAAAACCTCTCAATCATTCACAATACGCTGTAATCTGACGATTGTCCGTCAGTGTTAAAACGCTCCTTCAGTTTATCCTTTCGAACCCATAAAAAGATATTTCTTAAAAAGAGTTTTTGAATAGAATTTGGTGTATGTATCGGTCGCCTTTACAATTCGGTTATACTACCCTTATTAATCACACCTCTTGTGTTTTCTCAACTACAAATATAAACGTTTGAATCTTGCCCTACTTGATAAAGAACCGATTAAATTGCGTTCATTTAAGTTTACGACCAATGTATTACGTCATTTCCCATTCGATAACCTGGCTGCAAAATTACATTGCAAAGCAGGGAATATCAACTTATGGCTATAAAAGCTAGCACTACAAACGTATAAGCTTTCATAATCGAGAGGTAAATCTCGCGACATGGCGTCCTGTTACCCCTGCCCTCGCCTTGTAACTTAAGTTGAGCGATTTATCACATTTTGAAACATTCAAAGCTCTAAATCACCGTATTAACCTTATTGGTTTACACAAACGTGATTTTTTAATCATAAATCTACACGTGTAAAGTAAGCGATTTGGGGTTTTTACAAATAATGAAAATTGACCGACGAAGTCGCTTTTTTATCTGGTCTCATTATTTTTCGGTCGGCTGGCCGAATTACTCCATATTTATATATATTTAAACTCCATATATCTAAAGGAAAAATTTAAGGACTATATTTTTCTCCACGCTGATAAACTTCACGCTTTTAACAAATATTCGAACTTATACCTTTGTTTGTATTGATTCAGTCACGTTAACCATTCGACCACACGACCGTTAATCCTCACAACGTTTAACCCAACAACCACCGTATTCCCCTACTGACGTGTTCATTAATCTACTGGGTTAGGCAATGTCCGTAAAGTGCCTTGCCCAAGAACACAACCGACTAGCTAGCAACCAGTTTCGAATCTTTAACCTTTCGATTGAAAGGCGACGCACTAACCACCAGACAAACCGGCCGGACAAACCGGGTAAATCCTCACAACGTTTAACCCAATCAACCTCCGTATTCCTCCACAGACGTGTTGAGTGTTGGTGAGTCTGGTATAGGTGGTGTGTTGATGCGACTGTGCTCCAGAGAATGAAGTACGGCCCTCACACGTTGGGACATAGCAGCAAAAAGAAAACTTTCAACAAAGAAGGAACACCACAAAGGCAGCTCTAGAGGTTGGTAATTGTCCTTTAAACTTGTTCTTGGTCTCGAGCTGGGTAATCATGGTTTTAAAGTATGTTATTTATTAATTTTAAGTTGTTTTTAAGTAAAAAAAACTAAAAGTATGGGTCCCAGTTTTGAGTTTTTGGCAAAGTAAGACATTCTTTAAAAGGCCAAGTAAGAAAATTGGTTTTAAAATAAGTTTTTTTTAATTTAAAGTTGATAGGGTTTCAGGTATAATAAAGTTAAAATATAGAGTGCCACAAACACCTAAATATGGGTCCCAGTTTTTATTTTTTTGACCAAGTAAGATATATTTTATTTACACTTTTTTCTTGGGCGCCTGATTACGAACCAAGTATTCATGATTTATAAATATGCATGTTTGTGTGTTGTGTGTAGAAAAGTATGTCATGTATAAAGCTCTCATCAAAATATAGATTCCAGTATTCATTTTTTGACCAAGCAAATTCATTTGAAACACTAATTTCAAAGAATCTTTCACAAGACCCTAAATTTGGTCCCACAATATTTTTGTTTGAAGACCTAAAATTCGGTTCTACAATGTTTTGTTTAAAGACCTAAAATTCGGTTCTACAATATTTTGTTTGAAGACCTGAAATTCGGTCCTAATATATTTTTGTTTGAAGACCTAAAATTCAGTCCTAATATATTTTGTTTGAAGAGCTAAAATTCGGTTCTACAATATTTTGTTTAAAGAGCTAAAATTCGTTCCTACAATGTTTTGTTTGAAGACCTAAAATTGGGTCCTAAAATATTTTGTTTGAAGAGCTAAAATTCGGTTCTACAATATTTTGTTTAAAGACCTAAAATTCGTTCCTACAATGTTTTGTTTGAAAACCCAAATTCGCCGCTGGAATGTTCTATTTAAACCCATGTTTCGTACCACGCCCAGGAAACGTGATTTTTCGTCTACTTAACTAACTCTGTTATGATAACCGTCATGTAATCTTGCCGGTGAAGCATCATTCTAAAGTAAGACGAATAACCAGGATTAGGTCAGAAGAAAAGCAAGTACTTAAAACTGATGCTATTGACTGCGTTCAATAGCCCACACTCGCTAAATTTATGACGTAATTTGCCATTTTTTCATGGCATTGTGACGGCACAAAATATTCCATGACGTATAGTTTATTTTAGATGTCATAATTACCACTGTTTGTCGCGTGTTACATCACTAAGTACTGGTTCTAAAATAATCTGGTGACCAATCCCGTCCCAACATATCTCATTAGACTTCGCAGTTGTAAGTTGCGAAAGTATTTATTTTGTGCTCAATTATTACACAACATTTATAAACGCACCATCCACGTTGTTTTTAAAGTCGATTGAACATTTCTACCCAAAGCAACTGTGATGAGCATTACGTGCCTATCCGAGCCATATTTCCCAAGTATTGATCATACACGTTGTCCCATAAACAAACTTAATGAGCGCGCCATCATTTTTAAGACCCGATTTCACACATTTACACACAACTCCACCTTAATATGCATCCTCTGTCTAATTAAGCCACATTCCCAAACTCTCGATCATACACATTTATACACAAACAAACTCTATAAACATTACCTGAATATCCGAGCCACATTCCCGAAGTCCCGATCACACGTATTTTCACACAAACAAACTCTATAAACATTACCTGACTATCCGAGCCACATTCCCAAAGTCCCGATCATATATACTTATTTTCACTCAAATCAAGAAAACCACATACATTTGTGCAACATCCAATAAGTCCCGATACGTTCATATCAACTTGTGCTTGATCATATACCATATAAGGACCGTGGGAACATTTTAATCGCATGTTTGGATCGATATACGGCCACGTGTCGAGCAGCGAAACACACAAGCACGTAGCAGACTGCTAAATTATAGGTTATTTCTGCTGATGCGTACGACGTAGTTATAAGTAGCGTGCGTAGGTATTACCAGTTGGTGGGCATTTAAACGTTTAAGCGCAGTACGTCTAGTTTCACACATTACGCATTAACGGCATTTTCCGAAAAAAACACAAAACAGTTAATAAATTCAAAAAAATTTAATCACTAATATCCCTTCGATTACACAAACTATTTTTTAATTAATAAACCACAGGCCTGGCTCTAACCAGTGTAGTTCTAACGAAAAAAACACCCAAAAACAGTTAATAAACTATTTGGTCATATAATCGTTAATTTCTTTTTTAGCTGGTTATTTTTTCACCAGTCTCAAAAACGGTTAATAACCAATGTCCCCTCGATTACACAAACTATTTTTTAAACTAAAACTAGTCGAACGCAATTTTGATGGTCTTTCAAAAAAGCTACAATTTTAAAAACGATTTGGGTTTTTCAAGACTTTATTAAAACTGATAATAAAATAAATAGCTCATTAATGCATTAAAAGGTTTCAGGTTCAAAACTGGTCGCTAGCTAGTGGGATTGTACGTTGTGTTTATTACTGCATTGGGAAATCATTCGTTTGAAAACCACCAAATTCGCAAAATAACGCCAAGTAACAGGAACTTTGTGTTGTGTTCACTGTTCGTGATCTACAGATAAAAACGTCCATTTAAGTCCATTGAAAAACGGACAAATTAGTTCAGGTGCATTAACCGAAATAGGCTTTAATTCACGCGGCCTGTAACTAAGTATTAAGATAAATAAATGCATTGACACAATTCTACAAATTAGGACTTTAGTTATGATATTTGCTGATTATGGATGTTTGTCTGGAAAAAGTGACGAATCCAAAATTGTTTAAAACATTCAAAACACTAAAAGAGTGATTTAGCCCAGGGGTATAAGCTTTTAGAGTAGCGGTCAGGTGGTTATAAAATATGAAACTACATAATATGCTCTAATACATTTACGTCGTGATCGTATGCGAAACTCTAAAACAAGAAAACAACACTGAGCTTAACTCTAGAAGTTATCCAAACGCTAACCCCGGCATGATATCAACTATCAACCTAATTTTCTTTTTTACATTGCAGTTTCTTTCGTTCAAACACCGTTTTACCAATTATGTTTGTGTTTTTTTTTGTGGCATATATAAGCCAATGGGTTGTAGGTTCGAAACTGAGCTTGCTATTCGGTTGTGTATTTGAACAAGACTATTATCGAACATTAACTGATGGTAATCTTACCAATGCAAGTGTGATAACATGCATTTTCCGATTCACATGATAAACAAGATTATTCTATTCTATCCTCCTCTTAAATATCCCCGCGTTTAATCGTTTAGGGAAGAAATTGAAACAAACACGATTTAAATAACCACGCAAAACGAATAGTTCACACCTAGAATGCGATACTTTGCAGCCACACGACCAAGGCAACTTTAATTACAGCAACTTAGCATTTGCTCTAGACACCGTCGCACATTACGCGGTCCGGTGGTTTAGTTGGTATTTCACGTTTTGTATGAGAAACGATTATTGGAGAAAATTGTTCTTCTTTTATACATCCATTTATCTTTTCATCTGTTCTACAGTTTTGTAAACAGATTCCGAAACGTTTCAGTTTGCATATATACATTTCTGTTGGGCCGTTTGTAAATTTCTGTCAGATTTCCAAAATCAGATTTGTTTCTTAACAAATTAACCTGGATAAGAGTACTAATGTTTTGCAACACTCATAACATAAACATATGAATTGTCTCTGTCTTTTTAAAAAATGCGAAAACCACATAATATGATAAATACTGTGACTAAACACTAAAGGAGAAAAAACGGGAAAGAGGGAGGGAAACTGCTCACTAAAACTATGAAAACTAATTTAAACCCTGCCCTAAACAGTAATCTCAACCCCAGAATTAATCTTATCTCCAACCCCATGTTAAAACTAACTGTAATGTCATTTTCTTCATTTTAGCATGCAGTTTCCCTCCTTTCCGCCTTTTAGTTTTCCCCATGCTAGTCCTTTAATCTACCGTACGTTCATGTGGTTCAACCTAGGGCTAGGGAGTCAACCACGGGTTAACCACTATTATTTAAAAAAACATGTGTGGGCTATATGTTTTTTGAATTAAAACGTATCTTGTAAAGCATACAAAAAGCATTAAGTTAACTTTCTGTTTCAGGTCACTGAAAAGAGAGTACGCGCGGCGCCACCTAGCGCTCGGCGCATCCTGTAAAAAAGCTTCCTTTTTATTAATATATAAGGTACGTTGAGGATTTCTTTACCATAATTTAACCGGTCGATATACCGACCATGTTCACTGTCACCACATGTTTGCATATAATTATGTATTTGTATGTAGGTAGCGCTAAAAACTTTGCCACATGGTCTTTTTATTAGTATTTTTTCCGCGATGAAAACAATAAGCTTTGATAAAAATTCGGAAAGGTAACATAACGCAAATCTACAGTCGTTAAAACACGTCCTTAATCTAATTAATTACTTTCGGTATATTTAGATATTTTAGTTTCGAAACTGCGATAGGTTTGTTAGTCGGTCCGTTTTTTTTATTAAATTCGACATATGAATCATTTGCGCTAACCATTTGTAAACACCACAATTGTGTTACTAATGTGCACCGCTGGTTTTCTAATAAAACGGAGGGCTTTTCTTTGGTATTTATATAAACAGTGTTTAAATAGTATGTATTTAAATTAACTGATGAAAAAAAATTATCGGAAATTAAGTGCAGGTTTGTAATTCCTTTTTTGGGTTAACCACGCAAAACCACAACCGGTTAAAATACGCGATAAATAAAGCCATTACTCCAAGTGCGTACCTTCCGGTTCAAATCAAAATATCGGATTTTAAAATAATTAAAATTTGAAACCAAAAATATAAGCATTTAAAAAAACAAACATCAGATTTTAAAAATAAAAAAAGGATTTGAAACCAAAAATGTCAGAATGTAAAACTAAAAATATATGATTACAAAAATAAAAATAAGAATTTAAAACCAAAAATATCCGAATTTAAAACTAAAAATATATGTAAGATAATAAAAATAAAATAAGGAAACCATAAATATCAGAATTTAAAATCATAAATATCCGATTTAAAAACAAAATTTTCAGAATTAAAAACTAAAATATAAAAATTCAAAATATCAGAATTTAATAATTCCCCAATCTAAATTATAAATTCAACCCCCACCGCACCCAATCGGACGTTTACTAAAACAATTTGCGAGATGTTCGTACCATTCTCGGGCTCGTCGGCAAAGAAAAATGCCTGACTTGTTATAATAGGAACCCCGCCTGTTAAAATTGCAAGTAAGTGAGGTAAACATAGAGCTCAATCCGACTGGTTTGCGGGTCGCCTAAGGCCACGTCTCTTCACTTATTCCGGCGTATCTGATAAGCTGGCCCAGTTTCAATTGCATAAATAATAAATATATAGCCAACGTGCTTGCGGCATACATAGGCAATAAATTAGGTTGTGCAAGTAAGGGTGATGTGAATTAAATGAACAAAAACTGGGCATTTTTGGTTGAAATTAAACATAAAATCGAAAATAAAAATAACCCAGGCGTTAACCAATTTTGGCTTACACTCTTATAAAGTGGTTTGGCTGACATTGTATAAAGTAACATATACCCAATGCCCTTTTGTTTCAAAATTAAAAGTGAACTAATCTGAACCATATAAAAGGTGTAAACGTCATCTTATGCTTTTATTAAATTAAAAAGTAGACTATACACAGGCGGCTATATTCACTGCAAAACGTACATTTTAAGTTTCGGTTACGTAACTATCGTCATTTATAGTGCAATTTTAAACTAAGCTTACATTTATTGCGTTTTTCTGAATATCAAACTTAAGAGTGGTTTGGTTTTAAATTAATTGGTGAAACACTTACTCATAGGTCGAATTAATCATATATTCGAAACTTATAACAGTAAAAAAGTAAAATTGTGTGACCGAATGTTTAACGCAAACGATTTAAATGCCGTTTTATACATGGCATTGGCTTTCCATCCAACTTTACAATAGGTACAATGACAATTAAAGCTGTACCAAGAATATTTAATGGCCAAACGACCTATAATTTGACATTAACCATAGTGCGCATGTTATTTAAAAGGTATATATAAATGCCAGTCGAATATTTACCATTTATTATAACTGAAAGGCATGAAAAAGCAACGAAACTGCTTAATTCTGTTTAACGGCAAATTAGAGTACGGTCGTTTGGCCAAATGATTAACGCGACCTATTCATATATTGCTAACATATATATAGATATATACAGAATTATATACAAAAACGGTCTCACTGACGAAATCGTAATGAGTTCGAAACTATGTGCTCGGTTAAAAATGGCAAATTATTGTTGTATTCTGTATTAGCATTATGGTTATTATAATGAAACTTACTTTAATTTCAGAATGCGAATTCAACATGTTACACTAACCCTTTTATTGGTCTTCAGTGCTTTTTGTATAACTTTTGGTAAGTCCATGTTCCTAAGAGCGTTATTCTAATATCTTTTGTGGTATTTTAGTTAGGGGGAAATTGTAAAAATGAAATCTATATTGAAGGATTAACCTTCGGTTATCGTCAGATAACTTGTGGGGGAAATTCACATTGAAGTATGTATCCACGGTTATCGTCGGATAACTTGTGAGGGAAATCCATATTAAAGGATTTATACACGGTTATAGTCGAATAACTTGTAAGGGAAATCCTTATTAAAGGATTTATTTGCGGTTATCGTGGATAAATGACCACACTCTATTGTTTTCCAAGGATTGTCGATGTTATAAACACCTTATCAAGTTATACAGTCGAAAAACACCAGATTCCTATATATTTCTAACGTATTCTATTATCTTCAGGTCAGCAACAGGACGACGCTTGTTCCGGAGTGACGTGTAATAACAAAGGGACTTGTGACGCAAATCCTGCTTATACGAGGGGTTATTGGTGTGAATGCGACGACGGTTGGGCCGGACAGGATTGCAATCATCGTAAGTTGTTTCTTTGGGGGATAAAAGTGGAAGTTATCCCCTTTTTTGGGCATATATTATACAAGACGTAGCACAACAGGATTTCTGGTTATTAAAAAGCGAACTTAACATTACCAAAATGTTTAAAAAAACTTACAAACTTTTATACACAATGAAAAGTACCATTAACACATTATGTTTAGTTTTTCCGTATAAAATAAAGTTGCCAGTATTCTATAAGGCGATCTACTATACCAGACCAGTATTTTATAAGGCCACCTGTGTATACCAGACCTAGCACAGCATGTCTTTGGCTCGCATAATCAAAGTAAAATGCGACAGTACTACTCAGCAATCTAAACCTGTCTTACGTTAGGACGTTAGGTTGTTAATAAAATTTGCGGTTTTTAAAATACATAGAAGGCTACCTTAACTTGTGAACTTTACTTCTACATATTTTAAAAAGTAATACTAAAACACATTAAACAAGTCAAATTAACTGCACATTCTAACAATCACAACCAGTCACTTTAAACTGTAATATTACATGGGGTATAACTTTGACAACGCGTGGTAACAAAATAGTATTATGACATAGATGAGAATTTGTATTATGACGTTTAAATTGCAAATAAACAGTATAGTGATTTCAGTTTACCAGTAACAAAACTATTAATAAATGTATTGCAACATAAGTATAGTGATAAAACAGAACATAATCGCTTTACAGCTCCGCCAAAAGCCATGGCATAAATAATTTCTTATTGTGGACAATAAACTATTCGTGCAAATAGTTATGCCTGGTTAATTTTATGGGCGCTTTATGGCGTTTGGGACTAAAGGGTGGTGTATAATAAGTACACTGTCCTTATATAAACTTTATGTTGGTTATTACGTTTTCTATGCCGTCGTCTGCTCATTGACAGTTGACAACGTGGTTAACCGCGGTTGTAAAACGTTAACTTTTACTGCACAATCGGTACAACTACGCGGCACACTTCTCTCCCAATAGTACCTATTATGACGTCATAATTGGGGACGAAACTGCTCCAGAGGTCAACGACGTTTAACATACCAGCTGACTATCCAAACATAGTGACGAAATTAGAGACGTCGTAAATTATGATATTCGCCTGTAACCGCTATGCTCGTAAAATACCCGAGTCGATTTCTTCTTAGTAATAAAACGCGCAAAGTAATGACAACTACACTGCTCACACCAATATTGTAACAATTTCGCCATCGCTTCGTTCCTAAAGACATTACTCATTCGTATTAACACAGTAATCAGTCTATCAAAATAACCTCATACATTTAGTACCTCACACCTTGATATGTAAATGTGTCACTCCTACAATTGGCCGACATTAAATCATGTCTTTTATTGGTATTAATTATAACAATTATAACTTTAGGGCATTACCGTTGCGCAAGAAATTTAACAAAATTGCATATTTTATTCGTGAATATAAGCTAAATGGCCATGGTAGGGATCTGTGATTAGCATTTGGACTGTATACCTTTTGTCAACGGCGAATTATATTGTCAAACAAACTTGTCCGACCGGTTAGCGTATTTTTATTGCGCCAGACTATAAACCAAATGGTGCTTGGTACGAAAACAACTGTCAGATATTTGGTATAGTATCCATGCTTAGGGATTTCTACTAAAAAGGGTTTTAGTCCGGCGGTTAAGTGTGTCGCCTTTCAATCGAAAGGTTGGAGGTGCGAAACTGGTCGTTAGCTAATCGGCTGTGTCCTTGGACGCCCTTCACATTGCGTTTTCATATCCCCTTAAAAACAACTCTTTTATGCGTAGTTAAACTGGTTTGTTTCTTTCAGCTGAACCAACTGTCAGATGTGCGGACGACAGAATAGACGTCGTCATAGATAAAGGCCTTGTGCAAGAATTACAAGTTGACGACGACGCCCGCTATGTTTATTTCGGGAAATCTTCAGCAGGGCAGCAATGCCGAGCCACCGATGAAGGAAATTTGTACAAGTTGTCAATTCTAGCCCCTTTTTCGAATTGCGGGACTCAAGTTATTGTGAGTAATCTTATTATTCGCAAAATTGTTTTTTTATTTTGATAAGTGTTAATGAATTTTGTTAGCTGCGGGCTTGAGTAATTATAAGTTTTGAAAATATTTTTTTAAATCGCTGGACTTAGGTTATAGTTTTAATGATATTTTTAAAGTGTCGGCCTTAATTAATTGTAAGTTTTAAACATCATCAATCGTTAGTTCAATTAAATGAATCAATTTATTTTGATGTATTATCATACACTGGGTTGTATTATTAGTGCAGGCAATGCTTTATTATCTGTGCGTTTAGTTCGAAAAAGTACGGTAAAATCGTGCGACGTACTATTAGAAATATTAGTTACTTACACATTTTCACGTTTGTTTATGTAAATTACAAACATTGGGAACTTCAAAGGCACAGAACATATCTCCGCGTTCGTTTCTTTCCACGCCTTAAACAATCAAGGAACGCCGGCGAATTAAAGTTATTAAAAGTATCTCAATCATACCAGAAAGACACGTTTGTCTTTCAAGTTCGCCAGACCACTTAACATACCACCTACGATCCCGTGTGAATGTGTAATACTGATGTGGATGACGTGTATATGACTTTGAAACATGACTGTCAATGTAATAATATTAAGTTGTTTAATGCAGTCCGGCCCGATGGTCTAGCGGTTAAGTGCGTCGCCTTTCAATCGAAAGGTTGCAGGTGCGAAACTGGTCGCTAGCTAGTCGGTTGTGTCCTTGGGCAAGGCACTTTACGGACATTGCCTGAACCCAGCGGATTAATGGGTTCTACCAAATTGAAGGAACGTGTCTATCATATACAACACACTGCAATAGCTCCGGTAACCCGACGATGGGCGCGAGGTGATCTGACGATTGCCCGTGTGATAACCCCTGGGGTTTTCCCATTCACGGGGATAAACATGAATATCCTATCCTATCCTATCCTAATGATTTTTATAAACGGTTATTAGATAATGTGGTATTTCCCAATATCTGTATGGATGTAATTTTGAGATGACGTTAAAAGAATTTAGTTACACAGCTAAAAATGTATAAATGTTAAGTTTTCTACTAATTTAAAAAAAAATTGGGTTAGAAACTGTGGTGCTGATAATGTTTTGGTGTGCTTGTCAATGTCTGTGTACTAACATGCAGTAAGGAGATGGCGTGTATTGGATTGAAAATTCAATTCAATTTATTTTTCAAACAATAACATACATTTGGCGATAATTAATTAACAAACAAAACCTACCATAATTAAATCCGACCAAATGCAGTGATGAAAATACCTATACTGTAGCCTACATTTGCACTTAATGCAGTGAAAGATCCAAATGATAAACTAGTCAAACTACATTAAGTTTATACTCATGTACTGTTGATGTATTATAGTTGAAATGTGTACTGTTGATTTGTTGGTTGCGTTAAATAGGGTTTGAAATCGTGTTACTGCTGTTGGTTTGGTGTCCTTGTTGAGGCTAAAGTAGTGGGTACACCGTACAAGTATACACATATGAACTTTGGAAGTGTTGCACAAATATAGGATATATAGGAATAGGATATTTATCTTTATCCCGGTGAATGGATATACCAAGGGGGTTAACACATGGGCAATCGTCAGATCACCTCGCGCCCCACTTGTCGGGTTTCCAGAGCTATTGCAGTGTGTAGTATGATATAAATGTGAATATATTAAAATGTACAGATATAAATGATTAGGACTGTGGAAATGTTGCTCAGATGTACAGGTGATCTGTTTATTAAAGTGGATTTGTGTTATTGTGATAAGAATGGATATTCATATGTTGTATCCTCGTGGATTAGAAAACGCAAAGTGCGTTATCATACGGTTAATCATCAGATCACCTCGCGCTTATCGTCAAGTTACAGGTGCTATTGCAGTGTGCTGTGTATGGTTGAGATCTTTCTTTAAATTTTTGCGGCATCTTTTATACCGTTTCGTTCAGGTAATTTATGTAAAGTCCCTTTGCAAAGGACGCAACCTTTATGCCGCCTACATACCGCCCACGATATTTATGATCTTGATAACCAGTCGGACAAAAACTAACCAGAAAATATGGAACTTAACAGTGGGACATAGGACCCACTAATTCGCTGGGTTCAAGCTATGTCCATTAAGTGCCTTGCCCAAGGACTTAACCGACTAGCTAGCGCACCAGTTTCGTACCTACAACCCTTCGGCTGAAAGATGACGCACTACTAGACTAATCTGGTAGTGTAACCTTTGCACAAAATGTTTAAGATCGAGTTCTAAAACCCGCCCTGTATTGAGTAAATCCTGTAGCATGATTTTCCTGTCCCAAGAGTACAAATGACACATCTATCCCAGACAAATACTTAAGATAAAAGCTCTAATATGCACTGTTTATACAATATGTAAGAATGCCTGGGATGGAAATTTCAATGTTGATCATAACCATTATACCAAAACAATATAAATTTGTAAGGTCATGTGGTCGAATGGTTAAGGCGGTTGATATATATTCATACTCTTATATACAAAAATGGTCCTTATGACGAGCCCATCATGGGTTCGAAACTTGGATCAGTCTAAAAAAAGGAAGAACATTTTACTGAAGGATCTGAAATTGTCAATGTCATTCATTTGCCAATACTTGCAAAATGATTACTTAAGACTTAACATACTTTTTAAATCTATCCCAGACAAATACTTAAGATTAAGCACTAAAATGCACTTTAGATTTAAAATTCAATCCAAACTCACTTAAACAGCAACGAGGGCCCGGTGATGATTACACATTCAGCAACACAGTCGTGTGGAATCGTGAAGTGAACAACACACAAAACCTAATCGACAGAGAGATGGTCCTACTGGATTTTAAATGCATCTACGAAGACACCTATACCGTCTCTGGACCCGCCGTTTTACCCACTTTAAAGTAAGTTTTATCGCCGTGATATCTTTTTCAGGATATTAATAGGTTTATTGGATACATTTTTTATAACTGTTGACCCGTTGTAGTTACTGACTTGTTTCAAGCACTCTAGGTTTGAAGTAATACTAGGTTATCCATGATAGCTTAATTTTTTATAACGAAGCAGAGAAAAATAAACTAAACATACATACCAACTTCTTTAAACCTCTGCTCCTAATATCTGGTTTAACATCACGATTGGACCTACAGTCAGTAGGTTGTGGTATCGAAACCACCAGTCATAAGCACTTTGTTGACATTATGAATTGACAATTTAATCAAGTGAAATAACGATTTAAACTAAACATTACATTTTTATTAAATACACCACACTGTATAGCATTGGTAACCCGACAATGTGCACAATAATTAATTGATTATTTATAATTCAACATCTTAAGTTGTACAACCCATTAAGTTATACATGAAAAACCTATGTCTGTTAATAGTTAATTTTTTAAATAAAACCACATTAAATATTTGTAAAACCAAAAATTGTATCAAACACTATCTTTTAAAATAATTCTAATATTTCCAAAAATAAAAATAAAAATGTGATGCCACATAAATATCTCCTAAAATAAAACTCGCAACACTATGTCTTAAAAACTTTAAATATTTTATAGTGGGTTAAAATAAATGTAACATTAAATTTTAATAAACTGTAAATGCTTCGGCCAGCTGCCTTTGGTTAGTAATCTGTGATGGAAACTGGTGTTTAGTGTCGTATCTTGCTTCCCACGGTTATACAAATACTAATTTCCGTAGATATATTGACGTAAAAGTTGCTTCTGATAACCCGGCTGTGGACACGCGGTTTTCTAATAAATGCCTCTGTAGTTTTGTTATTTATTAATATTTCTGAACATTTTTTTCTTTCTTTTCGGGCTTAGTTTGGAACCCATAACGGTTTTATGCTAAGACCGTTTTTTGTATGTAAGTGGGTGTATGTGTCGGTCGCGTTAACCAATCAGCCACACGACCGTACATTTCTGACCATTATAACCTACCAATTAGCTTGGGGCAATATTGCACTGCCTTTCAGCTGAAGGGTTGCAGACTCGAAACTAGTCATTAGCTAGTCGGTTGTGTCATTTTTCAACATAATTTGATCCTTTTTCCAATCCACTATAGACCTTCAATATACTCTCCTAGCAGAAGTAATTTTAACACACCGTTAAAAATTGCAAATTTCACGCTCTAATTACAGTATTATTACAACAAGCAGGTTAATATCTTTAGGCAATGTAATACTAAGATTTAAAACAAGATGAACTGTAGTGGTTTTCACTTATTCGTCATGTGAAAATCTACCAAACAATGAGTACGGCAATTGTTTAGAGTATAAATAACATAGGCAGAAAAATTAATTTTTGCCCTGTGCTGTGGCTCTGTTTCTTAAACACTGGATTATTATCCAAAGTTTTTTGCGGGGCAAACAGAAATCATCATGATTTTTTAAGACTGTCATTTGTTCCTGTGTTATAATTAACAATTTTTAGACTGTGTTATTTTAATTACAATCGAAAGAAAAACTACACAAACTTGAATAAAATATTCTATAAGCACTGTTATAAAGAATCACATCATTTTAAACATTTGACTCAATTTGCTTAAGACTATATTTCACAAGTCATTTAAGGTAATTATTGACTTATTGGCGGATACCAGAATTTATTGTGCAAAAAATAAATACACAATAATTTTCATCTTTACGTGGCGTTTTAAAAATTGCTTCTTTCATTTTTGTCTGAGCTGCTTTTTTAAGTATTTTTAATAGAACACCTACATATGTTTAAACATAAAAAGATTAAGCCACACAGTACTGTATCCAAGTAAAGGTATCTATTTATAATTTAACTTCTCAGTAAAAAATGCAGCCAAACCTAATATGGCATTAATACAGACATGATATGCATTTTTGAATATACATGAATCTGACTGAAGTGTCCGGACCAATCACTAGCGGTTTACCACAAACTCATAAACGTGAACGGAAAATTACAGGATCCCCAACAAATCGCGTTTTTGAGCCTACGGGCGTTAATTTTTGGCGACGTTAAATCAAAGATTGTTAACTTAGGGTAAACACTGCTTCTGGCAAAGTTTTCGGACAAGGCCTTGATTGAGATTAGGCCAAACCACTTGGCAGTAAATAACCCCTTAAACCGTGCTATGTGTTGAGGGGTGTTTATTTACAGTGGAGGTACGGACATTTTTAATCCTAATTCACTGTACGGACATTTTTAATCCTAATTAACTGTACGGACATTTTTAATCCTAATTTACTGTACAGACATTTTTAATCCTAATTTACTGGTACCGGGATGATTATATATCAAGGTTTGGCCAACTTTTTTTACTTCTAACACTTAACTATGGATGCTGTATTTTGTGGGCAATTGATTTTTTATGATGTTATGTTAATCTAAAATTAGTTTAATTTTTTTTAATTGATACTAATTTAAAGTCAGGGAAAAAAAGTGTCCCAGCGATTTAAGACAAAAATTTTATCAAATTTGGTCGAGGGTTAATTTGTGCATAAATGTAATTATCTCTAAATAGTGTAGATGTGGCAAAAATAGGATGTACATATGGTCAAAATATGTTGTACAGGTGCGCTTATCCAAATTCCATTGTGGTCAAATACAGTTCAAGGTAACAGCTTTTAAAATGCGACCCAGAATTTAAGTTACCGACACACCCATGCCAAAAGTAACATGCAAATAATAAAGCATAATTGCCTCAAGCTATACTAACTGTAATATGATAAAATATAAGTGTACGGCGATTATGTTTATTGCAACAAATTATCAACCAATATATGTTAGAGTACTCACCAAGCCTTTTCTAGGAAAATTTTAATTCCTCAGTTTATGTACAATATTGTGGTTTAAAACTGCACTTTGTGGGTTAAAATAATTACAATCAAATTGAATTGCATCGTAATTTATTTTAACAAGAATTCAATGAAGATTTTCCTGAAATTTATGTTTTAGTAGACAAGCCAGAATGCAATTAAAATTTACATAGACTTAATATCAGAAATATGCGCATCGATTAAAAACGGGTAAAACAAATAATTACCGCACAACTTTTCTTTGAGGCTTAAGTGTAATTTTTGATTTAAACCACTTTTATTTGTATGAGTTAGGTTTGGTGGTTTGGTTAGGTTTCATTATAGACTGTTTTAACAACTGTCGTTTTGCCGTCTTATTATAAGCAACACAAAAAGCCAACAAAACAAATGTAAAATTAATCAAGGAGTACAAGGCAACTAAAAAAATTATAGTGCAAATTTAATATGGATAAATTACAAAAAATGTAAAAAATTGTTCACAAATTTATGGGAAGTTCATAACAAGCTAAAAAATTGATCACAAATTTAATAGAAAGTTCATAAAAATACTAAAAAGTTGATCGTAAATGTAAAACTTTTTGTTATTTTGCAGCGTTCTTAAATTTCAAACCGGCCAAGGTCGCTTTGAAGTGCGAATGACTTTATATGACGACAACTCCTACTCAAGAAGCCATGAATACACAGAGCAGCCCACTATTGCCATTGGGACATATGTATATGTGCAGGTACGTTGCCACAACTATTTAGAATGGGCTGGTAAAAAATTCTTTAAGCAAATTATATTTAGCATTTTAATTTACGGACAAACAGGTATAAAAAACATATTTTTTTTTAAGTGGAACATTCAGTCAGCTTCCTTCAGGACACGGGCTGACTTGACCGAACGGAAAAAAAATTGTTATTTGTTTTGGCGAATTTATACCCGGTAATATCGTCGGATTAGTCATGAAAAAATTCTCTAAAACAATAGTATTTAAAAAATATTAAGATTCATAATTAAATATTATAGTAAACACTAAATTATAGTATTAATTCTAATGAATTGCTTGTTACAGCCAATACAGTCTTTGACCAGAGATGTAGCCTATTTTACAAAACCACTGAAACTTTTCTATGTTACTGAAATCATAAATTATGCAACATGATCTAAGTTTACATATAAACTTCCCGGTGATAGTGTTGATAGCTCAAAAGGATGTTTCTCTCCACTTATTAGCTGTAGGGCAAGTCCGATTTGTGGTGCAACCGCGTCCACGTTGTTCCCACCGCTCTAACATGCCTTCGACGCATGTAACACGCCTTCGACGCGTGATGCACTGGTAGATGGTGGGCCGAAGATATTTAAATTAACCGCGTCATATTTATTTAAATTAACCACTTCTTATTTGGGCCCGAGATATTTAAATTAACCGCGTCATATTTGTTTAAATTAACCACTTCTTATTTGGGCCCGAGATATTTAAATTAAGTGAGAGGCCTAAAACAATAGTAGTTCTTTTAAATTAACTGTGATAAAACAATAGTAGTTCTTTTAAATTAACTGTGATAAAACAATAGTAGTTCTTTTAAATTAACTGCGATAAAACAATAGTAGTTCTTTTAAATTAACTGTGATAAAACAATAGTAGTTCTTTTAAATTAAGTGTGATAAAACAATAGTAGTTTTTTTAAATTACCTGCGCCATATCGACAACACACAAATTCTTTTTTTCACCAAAAAGGCCACGCTTTTGCCTCGTGATTTTTGTAGAAAAAAGGGAACGTTGGTGGACATATGGTTACCGATTCATATACCGATTTATACATAAAAATGGTGTTGATGATTACTATGCACATCTAGGCTTCAAAATGTAGTTTAGTAATGTTTAAAATGATGTTTCTATACAAAAAAAACAACTAAAACAACGGAATAATAGAAAACTAAGAATATTATTTGTAAACCACATTATAGGATAGTAATTAGGAACAATGTTTACAATCCAAGAGTATTATTTAAACATAAAACCATTAGGATGAGCTTAGGAATTAGTCTAAATATACAGAGGTATGGGATTAGTATAAACTTTCATATTTCCATATCTTTAAAACTCCACCCTAAAATCATATACAATTATCACTCAAAATAGAGTTCTATGCTTCAGCGCGTAAAACCAGTCTGACGACTTACACGCAGGTATTAACCGCCCTTGTCCATTTCCCCAACCTTAAAAGGCGCAATGCATGATTTGAACTGTGATTAAAAATGCGAGTTTATGATCTCATGGATATTAAAATATGTAACTTTTAGGGATTTTTTTATCTGATCTGCCTTGCAGACATGATTCACACTTTTCTTGGAACTTAAAGCTTTTATTGTTATTTTTCCAAAGGCAGCAATATAATTTATATTTATATGCTGTATACAATATTTTGTTTGTTCATTATTTTAAAATATACCCATATTTTATTTTTACGATTTTATCAGGTAAATAATAAATTTAAACTGTTAGGTATGGGTTCTACCAAATTGAAGGAACATGTCTATCATATACAACACACTGTAGTAGCTACGGTAACCCGACGATGGGCGCGAGGTGATCTGACGATTTCCCGTTTGTTAACCCCCCTTGGTTTTCCCATTCACGGGAATAAACATGAATATCCTATCCTATTTAAAGTAAAAATCATTATTCCAGCGTTCCCTAAGTGACCTATGTTTACCCAGGTTGAGTTGGCATACGTCGCGGACCCCAATCTAGTTGTAACAATGGACCGATGTTTTGCATCGCAATCCAGGGATCCTGCCGACCCAGTGTCTACCAAACACATGCTGATTGTTAACCGGTACGTTATACTATGTCTCAACTCTCAGCACTAATTCCGTTATTTTGTGTGTAGCCTAAATGTGGTGAGGTTAAAACCATACACCAGCTAATCTTCCGTGTTTTTTTAAATCTCAATCAGCTGACAGGTCGTGGGATCGAAACCAAACCGGTAGGTTACATCTCACCACTATTTCCATTAAAAGATTTAACGGCCACGTCATTTTTTTCTTTATTGTAATGTGTCTTTTCACTGACGTGTTTTAACAACTGTAGTTTTTTCGTTTTAACCTGTCTCCTTAACTTGAAATAATTGTGCTATTCTTCTTTATTATAACGAAGGAGCAAAAATATAAACTAAACTAAACTAATTATGTAGCCAAAAGGTGGTTGGATCAAAACCATACATGCTAGCTGTGTTTTTTTAAATCACAATCAGCTAAAAGCTTGTGGGGTCGAAACTTGTCACTAGTTAGTTGTTTTTATTTTTGTGAAGGCATCATTATCTGAAAAGTTATGGAGACTTAAAAAGCTAACAGTTTATAAAAACATGTATTATGGCCACCTTGAAAGAGTTATATATTTATGTCTGTTAATTAACAAATCCAAAATGTGTTTTATGTGATTTGCTGATAAATGTGGATTTGTGTGCAAATATACTTTCATGCCAAAATGTCTCATAAAATGCGACATAGTTTGTGCTTATCAATATGGATTTGTTTGCTATGCAAGATAAGGTCTTTGCAAATTAGCAGTGGTCGGTTCTTAACCTTTCTGCTTTAGGCAAATTCATCATATGTTTAAAATTATCAATATTATCTAAAAATCTAAAAAGAATTTTGACGCCCCCGAGCGTTTTAAGACTTTACGTTTTCGTAGAAATACTTTGTACTTTATACTATCACAACTGAAACATATCTCATATATAGGACAAATAGCTAATACTTTTGCTAATTTTCCTAATATAGGACTCTAATTTTTCTAAGTTAATACTTTTGCTAATTTTCCTAATCAGAACTTTAATTTTCCTAATTTACAGGACAATTGTTATCACAATAAGATCTATAACCAGAATAGTTACTCTTTTGTTAAGAAATAATTCACATGATTATAGTACAGTCGTGTGGCCGAATGGTTAATGCGACCGATACATATACCGACTCCTATACAAAAAAAGGACCTGGTGACAAGCCCATCATGGGTTCGAAACTTGGCTCGGTAAAATAAAATCCACATGATTATAAGGTGTTGTATGAATAAAGTCTCTGTATTGAATCCTTATATAAAGTCTAAATAAAGTGTAATAAAGTCTCTGAATCTTAACACGTCACGATTAACATGTGTGTTATAGTTTTTTTTTAAATTGCTTCACAAAAACACAATATTGAAAATGACCCATAATTAGTTAGGGATAACTAAAATTTAAAAAGTGTAAATGTTTTTAGGTAAAGAATATATGTAGAATACAAATAAAATTTAACCAGTTATTAAAACACATAAAGGTTGCAAAAAAGCTAAAAACGGTAAAAGCCATACGGTTGTAAATCTAATTATTAAAACACTATATTATAAAAGTCACATTAATGTCAATTTATTATAAAAAAAAACATAAAATTGTTAACTAATTAAATAAACAATTTCTAACGATCCCATGCCCTTGATTATTTGTTGATTTTGTTATATGAATAATAATTTTAAAAAGTTTTCAGATTGCTTTAAAATCTCATTTATTTCTGGTACTAATGTTTCAGTTACAAACTTGATTGCATTGGTTAAAGTGTTGTTGTGTATATGTTTGAGACAGTTGTAGTACAGCCCATCAATGCACTGAAACCAGACGATTTCCGCTAAATTTCTTTTGCCCAAGGACACAACCGAATAGCTAGCAGCTGGTTTCCATCCAATGATCCTGCGGTTTAAAAGGCGAACCACTAACCCACTAAGCTAATTCTCAGAACCAACCGCTAAAGTATAGAAAAACTAGTCCAACCGATTAGCTTGGTGGGTTAGTGCGTCGCCTTTCAGCCGAAGGGTTACAGATTCGAAACTGGTCGCTAGCTGGTAGGTTGTGTCCTTGGGAAAGGCACTTACCGGACATTGCCTGAACCCAATGAAGTAATGGGTTCTTATAAATTAAAGATCGGTGCAAGATAATCTGACGTTTGCCCGTGTGTTTTCTCAACTTGCGTATTACTATTCACAGAAATAAACATAAATATCCTCTTTTTAGTTTAGTTTATTCATTTTTTTGCCCCAGTTTTAAAAAATGGCAAAGGAATAAAATCAAGACACAGGAACAGGAAAAGACGCCAAAACGAACAGTCGTTAAAACACGTCATTAAAAAAATGGATATAATTTAATAAATATAGCGGACGCTGCCGCCAAAAACTGCAATAGCTCTGATACAACAGTGGGCGCGAGGTAATCTGACGATTGCCCGTATGTTAACCCCCTTGGTTTTCCCATTCACGGGGATAAACATGAATATCCTATCCTATCCTAACTTGCGTATTAGCATTCACAGAAATAAACATGAATATTCTCTTCTTTCCCAGGTGTGCAAATCCAAATGACACAACAGTGCAGGTCCGGTACAACGGTGAGAACCGAAACAGTCAATTTAAATTCCAAATGTTCAAATGGCGCTGGAGTGCTGACGATGTGTTCCTTCACTGCGAGGTTGACATCTGCAACAGAACATCAGAAGTCTGCACTGGGAGTGGGGTGAGTACAAAGGACATATCTACCCAATTTGGGGGGTTCCTTTATTTATTATTAATTTATTTAAAAAAATAAAAAAGGAAGGCTGATTGGTTACTTTGGGTCCATAATCCCTGTTTTATGTTAAATATTTAGATTTAAACCCCATAGGATATTCATGTTTATCCCCGTGAATGGGAAAACCAAGGGGGTTATCACACGGGCAATCGTCAGATCACCTCGCGCCCATCGTCGGGTTACCGGAACTATTGCAGTGTGTTGTATATGATAGATACGTTCCTTCAATTTGGTAGAACCCATTAATCCACTTGGTTCAGGCAATGTCCGTTAAGTGCCTTGCCCAAGGACCCAACCGACTAGCTGCAACCAGTTTCGAACCTGCAACATTTTTATTGAAATGTGACGCACTTAATAGCCAGACTAATCGGCCGGACGAGCCTATATAATTCCGACTTTACACCATTGACGGACTAAATATGTAAGAAACTAACGATTTTACATCGTTAAAATGTTGATTTTTAAAGACCTTTTTAGCCAAGTTATTTAGTTGAATCGAATAAAATGAATGTTATCTTGAAAATATCTTATCATAAACTGCGAAAGCAAACTTACCGTGCAATGAGTCACACAGTTCCAACGCCGTGTTTGCTTAAGAGGGTTGTCGAACTGGTTTTTAGGTTCTGTTTATACATTGGATAGCTACAGGCATAATAATATAGCTCGACGTCTGCGTATGTACGCGTTAATAGATGCAACGTCTCGGTATAATACTTTCACCGCTATTTTAGTACTAACACCATAGGATAGGATAGGATATTCATGTTTATTCCAATGAATGGGAAAACCAGAGGGGTTAACACACGGGCAATCGTCAGATCACCTTGCGCCCAATGTCGGGTTACCGGAGCTATTGCAGTGTGTTGTATATGATAGACACGTTCCTTCAATTTTGTAGAACCCATTAATCCGCTGGGTTCAGGCAATGTCCTTAAAGTGCCTTGCCCAAGGACACAACCGACTAGCTAGCGACCAGTTTCGCACCTGCAACCTTTCAATTGAAAGGCGACGTACTTAACCGCTCGACCACCGGGCCGGGCAAGTCTTCCCACTTTCGAGCCCTGGGGCAAAGATGTCCAAATTAAATACGATTTAAATCAATAAAAATATTTGGTTAGGTCACGCCAGTTTAAAATATTATCTGTGGTATTATGCTGTGTTAGACGTGGTTCATTAACGTAATAACGTCTGACCGATTAGCTTTTAGTTTAGTTTATTCATGTTTTGCCCCAGTATTAAAAAATGCGAACAAATTAAATCACGACACAAGAACAAGAAAAGACGGCAAAACGAACAGTCGTTAAAACACGTCATTTAAAAAAAATATAATTTAATAAATATAGTGGACGCGCCCGCCAAACCTATAGGCGAAAGAACATAAGGACAACGAATGGTATTTTAATAGACGTAATGGGGATAATACCAAGAACTTGAAAAGGGGTGTAATTATGTTAAAACACTGAATGAAAATAACGAGGAGGCGTTATCACACGTACAATCGTCCGATTGCCTGTGAATTCGTAAGAAAGCGTTATTACACGAGCAATCGTAGTATTACCTAGCGCCCACGGATGTATTGGGTTAACTTAACAATCGTGAAACGCTGGCTAAAGCAACAAATTAATTTCAATTATTTCCACAGATCGACTGTCGAGGGCTGGGGCAATTCCGTCGAAAGCGTGAAGCTTTAACTCACGAGGGTCAATATGACCCCGACACCGCTCCACCTGTGGGTCATTTCGTCAGTCAAGGACCAATCCACGTGAAATGGGAACCGTCGTCCTTAAAATCAGCATCGGCTGGAGATGACCAAGGTAATTCTAGTTTGATGGACCTTTTCAGGTGGTAGGCCCGTTTTTAGCGCTTTGGGTTATAAGTCGAATGGATATGTGATCGTAACCATAATATACAACTCCTATATGATTTCGAGATAGGATAGGATACTCATGTTTATTCCCGTGAATGGGAAAACCAGGGGGGTAACACACGAGCAATCGTCAGATTCGTTAAGTGCCTTGCCTAAGAACAACCGACTAGCTAGCGACCAGTTTCGAAACTTCAACATTTCGGTTGATGCTTTGGCTTAAGGCGCGGCACTAAGTCACTAGACTAACGTGTGAGAGGTAACAGGAATATCGCTCGTGTAAAAACGTTCCCATAAATATCTTATTAAACGTTAAAATGTTGCACTATTAGACAGGGTTCTCGATAACCTGTAGTCAGCAGCTCTCATCGATATGTATAAAATGCTTGTATTAACGTAAGCAGTATCAAATCACAACTCCCTTTAAAGCACAATGCAACGGTCATATAAAATGAAATGGGCGATATAGTCTAACGGTTTTCGGCGGGTAAGATAACGATAAATATCACAGATAATTATTGTCAAATAGTTGATTACTAGGCCATCATCAAGTAATCAGCGCACGCACCAAAATAACGTACTAAGATAAAACATGTAACAAAAATTCTCCACAGTTGACAAGACTATGGTGATCCTTGGTTCGATATTGGGCTTCGTACTAATCGCCCTTGGAGTGATTGTCGGAGCTATTATCCGAAGACGACAACTCCGACAGAAGAACCAGCGGAAACTCGAAGCTTCCGAGGCCACGACCAAACGATTCACGTCTCTTCATTTCACGACAGAAGCTTTTTAATAACTTCTACACAAAGTGCCAAACCAATCCAGAATATTATTTTATTCACAAAAAAATCACCAGAAATTCAAAAGACGAAAATTTACAATTTTTTTCCGGAACGATTAAATTTTTATCGCTTTTTAATATTTAACTGATCTGCATATTTTGAAGCATATGGCACTTTACAACGCTATATTAGGTTATGAAACAAATACACCTTGTTGAAAGCGTCGCAGAATTTGCCATCATCCCTCTTTTTGCCAGAAGAGATTTTATGTTTTATGCCATTTTCCCAGACACTTTCATTTCGCATGTATGCTGAAAAAAACGAATGAAAAATGAAAAATATTTTTTTATGTGAAACACCATTTAGAACATTTTTAAAAAACTTCAATACCAGCATCTCGAAATTAAACCGCCATTTTTATTTTCTTGAAAATTGCAATCAAGAAAATATGCTGAACCAAATACATTGCCTTATAAGTATACGTACTAACTTAAGATAAAATAGCGCTTTTTGTGTTATTTTGTGTTTTTTTCGAGCCTTTCCAGTGACACTTTAGCTCAAATTGCAATCCATATTTCCGACGCATTCTTTTTCGCTGAGTGTGATTCTATGTTAGCTTGCTCGTAACGCAATAAATGTTGGACTATAAAGCTGGGATTATCTGTTTTCCTTCGCCTAATGTAGGTCGTTTTGGTATAATAGTTGAATAATCTTAAGCGTCGGATAACTTGTAGCAAATCCGCATGGAAATATTAACCTACTGTTTTTGTCAATAACTCGTGAGGAAAATCCAAGGTGGTTAACACACGGGCAATCGTCAGATCACCTCGCGCCTACCGTCGGGTTACCGGAGCAATTGCAGTGTGTTAACCAGAGAGTGTCAAGCCAAACATTTGGTTTCTGCATGTCTAGACCATGTTGTCTGTAGTTGCGATTTCATCACTCCTTCTGGTAGATGTCGGGACGACATGACATGCCTGTTTCAATCATGATTTGATAACAAACAAATATTTTTTAAGGTATTTTCCTAGGTAAAGTGTTAAATCAGTGACTAATGTACTTACATCCAAGCAAATCTGATTTGTCTCAAACGATTGCCTGTGTGTTCAAACATTTAAAGTTCTCCTAAATATGGGCATAATATAAAAGGCAAATTACTAAGTAGCAGAATTAAGTTTGTTTTGAAACATGATAAAATCCTTTATTGCAAAACAATGGTCTATTAATTCACTTGTAACGTAACAAAGCGATTATGACGAAAGTGTGGGGAATGTTCATTGTTCGGAAATAATTACAATTAAAGCGGAAAAATAACACAAATTTACTTAGATTTTCTAAATCAAGAATAAAAATACTTTAAGATGACATAACATGGGAATAATCTAAAACGATTTTTTCGTAGTAAAAAAACAAAACAAAACGTGATATACTTGTCGTTAGTTTTGTGTGATATGTTGTACAATAAAATATTTGATATTGAGAAATGTTTTTGCAATTTTTTTATATACGAGTATGGTCCCTACACACAATTTATATTTTATACACCGGGTATGTAGTTTGTTTTTGGAGGCATAGACGCATGGGTTCCATAGTTATTAAACCAAACTTCTTTTCCATGTGTAAGTAATAAAAGAATAAGCGTGTTAGAATTACGAACATTTTACCACAAATGATTTAAATTTAAGCCTCTTGTCAAGCGATGTAGTAAAAGGAAGGTAAATTCCCAAAACAGCCTGATTCAGTTTTTCATTATTTCGGGGAATTCCCCTGGGTTTAGTACATAAATTTTTGCTTTTACATATCTGAAATATGTTATCTAAGTTGGATGTTTGATAATCTAACAAACAGTTTTAATCCGTTTTGGCGACTCCTTGTTGGAGAAGTCGGCGCGATATGGCATGCCTGTTATGACCATGGTTTAAAAACAAATCATAATTTTTAGGGTATTTCCCTAGGTCTTTTATTTCTCTTTGCTCAATGGTACAATGGCGGATAGGGAAATAAAATTTCAGCCGTCTAAGCGCTATGCCCAAAAGAGCTAATTTTTTAAAAGATATCAATTTGTTTTTTCATCTCCCAGGGGAATTTTTCTGGGTTTACTACGGGAATTTTAGTTTCTACATATCTAGACCATGTTTTTTAACAAATAACAAAGTTTCATTGCGATTTCATTACTTTTTCTAGTAAACGATTGGGCCACAAGCCATGCCTGTCACAATCATGATTTGAGACCAAAATCTTAGTTTTAGGGTATTTCCCTAGGTAATATTTAAAATTCTTTTAATTGTTATGTCAGTAGCTAATGCACTTATATTTCATCAAATCTAATTAAAATTGCAATAGTGGTTAAAGCGTTATGCGCAAAAAAACTATTTTTTAGAAAAAAATACCGCTTTGGTTTTTCACCTCCTATGGGAATTCCCCTGGGTATATAACTCAAAATTTAATTTCTGCATATCTATACTATGGGTTCTAACCCTTTCTGGTAGATGTCGTAGCCACAACCCATGCCTGTCAACCCTTTGACGAAAAAAAAATAAAAAAAAAACGGACAAAAACAATATGTGTCCAATTTATTCAAATGGGACCCATAATTATGATAGACACGTTTCTTTAATTTAGTAGAACCCATTAATCCGCTAGGTTCAGGCAATGTCCGTTAGGTGCCTTGCCCAAGGACACAACCGACTAGCTAGCTACCAGTTTCGCACCTGCAACCTTTCGATTAAAATGCGACGTACTAAACCATCAGACTAACCGGTCAGACAAATAACACAGGGGACACCCGGAACTTCTTAAAAATTAAATAACTTGTGACGGAAATCCACATAGAAGGGAAATCCATATAGAAGGATTTATCCACGGTTATCGTAGGATAACTTGTTAGGGAAATCCACGTTGAAGGATTTATCCACAGTTATCGTCGGATAACTTGTGAGGGAAATCCACATTGAAGGATTTATCCACGATTATCGTAGGATAACTTGTGAGGAAAATTCACATTGAAGTATGTATCCACGGTTATCGTCGGATAACTTGTGAGGGAAATCCATATTGAAGAATTTATCCATGGTTATCGTCGGATAATTTGTGAGGGAAATTCACATTGAAGTATGTATCCACGGTTATCGTCGGATAACTTGTGAGGGAAATTCACATTGATGGATTTATCCACGGTTATCGTCGGATAACTTGTGAGGGAAATTCACATTGAAGTATGTATCCACGGTTATCGTCGGATAACTTGTGAGGGAAATCCATATTGAAGAATTTATCCATGGTTATCGTCGGATAATTTGTGAGGGAAATCCACATTGAATGATTTATCCACGGTTATCGTTGGATAACTTGTAAAGGAAATCCACATTGAAGAATTATATAGCCGGGTTTTGAAATGTTTTGTTTGCAATAAATGTTTAAACTGAACATAATAAATATTAAATATATTCAAGCGACCCATGTTAAGTTAGAAATGATAAACCAGTTTAATTTTTTGTCACGTTTCTGACTCTATTCAGAGAGAATTAGTAAAATTTATCCCCGTGAATGGGAAAACGAAAATGGTTTATTGGGCAATCGCCAGCTTACTGTCGAGTTATTTATGCGATTGTAATGTGTTCACTATGATTAAGACGTTCCTCCAATATATATACAACCCATAAATCTTCTGGATTTGGACTATGTCCGCTAACTGCCTTGATCAAGGACACCACCTACTAGCTTGCGACCAGTTTTGAATCTACTACTACAACCCTTTGACTAAAAGACGACACACTAACGACAAGCTATTAGGTAACTAATCCAATCAGGTTAAAACATTTTAGTATTAAAATTGAAAATGCTTAATACATGGAACAGAACATGTTGTATTTTTCGTAACTTTAAATAAATATACACAGTCCCCAGATTAATTAAATAAACAAATGTTAACATGACCTAACTTAAATTCGGGGAACTCCTATTGCGGAAAATTTCATCATAAAGTTTAGTTGGTAAGCACTTAATGTACATCAAACTGAGGCTACAGCTGATCGACATTTGTGACGTCATACAGTAGCTTATGGGAACTCCTGATGTATTATGGGTAAATTTTTTCCTAGGAGAGAGTTGTTCATGCGAAACGACAAGTAACTTGTGAAAACACATGGTGTATTGTGGATTATATCTATATATCTAGCGCGCTTCTGTATGAAGATGTTAAAACATTTCGAAATGTGATGGGTGCTAAACCAAATGCTCGGTATTCAGTGGTGTGCTTAGTCTATGCACTGCACACACTATTTATTCTATGAAACTGCACACACTATTTGCGTGAAAACTAACTCTAAGCCTGAACCCCAACCCTAACGCTAATCTCTACCTGAACACCAATCCTAACCCAATTAGTCAACCATGGGGTTATTGTGCATTGGTATTGATAAATACCGGTATTAAATTTGCGGTAGCCTACCTCTAAATACTACAGGATCGCTTGGATTGCATGGATCGCTTACTATACTGCGTAATTACAAAAGCCATGATATTAATGTTAGGGTTGGGGTTAAAGTTAGTTCTGGGGTGAGATTAGTGTTAGGGACAGGGTGAGAATTACTTTCCATAGCAATCTAAGTGAATCAAGCGCTCCAAGCGATCCCGTAGTATTTAGAGGCACCCTTTAATTTGTGAATTTTCTGGATATTGATCAAGGAGATGCGGTTTTAAAATCATCTTTGACGATATACAGTTTGAAAAGAAGAGAATCGACCGAAAAAAAGATTTAAAAAAATTACCCATAATACATCAGGAGTTCCCATAAGCTACTGTATGACGTCACACATGTCGATCAGCTGTAGCCTCAGTTTGATGTACATTAAGTGCTTACCAGTTTAGTTCCTGTTTTTTTGATTACGTTATTTAACAGTTCTAGCCTCGTGATTCGTTTAATATTTTTACTAACTAATTTTCTGTCGGCTAAACTAGGGTTGTGTAATTGTTTCAAATAAGGAGTTTAGATTGTTTAAAAACTTTTTAAGGAGGGAAAGCATGAAGGAGGGAAATTGCTCACTAAAATAAATATTATGGCATCACAGTTAGTTTTAAACATAGGGTTGGAGTTAGGGTTAGTTCTGGGGTTGAGAATTTAGTGTTTAGGGCAGGGTTTAAATTTATTTTTATAGTTTTAGTGAGAAGTTTTCCTCCATTGTTTCTTTTAGTGCTACCAATCAGTTCTGTACTTGCGGTACCGGTACGTCTAAATACTACAGGGCCGCTTGGATCGCTTAAATCGCATGGAGCGCTTGGATCGCTTGGAGCGCTTGGATCGCTTACTATACTTCGTAATTACAAAAGCCATAATATTAATGTTAGGGTTGGGTTTAAAGTTAGTTCTGGAGTTGAGATTAGTGTTTGGGACAGGGTTAGAATTACTTTCTATACCAATAAGTGATCCAAGCGGTCCTGCAGTATTTAGAGGCACCCCTATACTTGGTTTATTAAACAAAAGTCCCAAAATGTCGCTGTTTAACCTTGCTTTAAAGTTAATATACAAATATTGTGACACGCAAAATGCAGATAAAAAATTTATAAGACTTTGTAACAAAATTTTGTAATTTGGAAAGATACTGTGGACATGGCTTTAACAGCGACAAAGTAAGTTTTTATCATATAGATATTTAAACATATGTTACTGGTTATTTAATGCTATGTTTTTAGATGTGTTTAAAAAACAAAAACTTGTTTTAAAAAAGTTGTGTTTGTTAGCTAAATGGCTGTTTGGAGGGTTATTGTATTGGCTTTCAGTTGAGTCACAGGGGCAAGGCACTTGGTGAACATTGCCTGAACCCAGCAGATCGATGGGTTCTATTAAAATTAATAAATGTGTAAATCATACACAACACAATGCAATATCTGCAAAATCTGACGATTGCTCATGTGATATCGCCTTTGCCTTTGCTCCATATACATTTAGTCTGATGGATTAGTCTGGTGGGTAAGTGCGTCGCCTTTCAGCCGAAAAGTTGCAGGTGCGAAACTGGCTAGACGGTTGTATCCTTGGGCAAGGCACTGGCTAGACGGTTGTATCCTTGGGCAAGGCACTTTACGGGCATTGCCTGAACCCAGCGGATTAATGGGTTCTACTAAATTAAAGGAACGTGTGAATCATACACAACACACTGCAATAGCTCCGGTAACCCGACGATGGGCGCGAGGTGATCTGACGATTGCCCGTGTGTTAACCCCCTTGTTTTCCCATTCACAGGGATAAACATGAATATCCTATCCGACACCGTTTGATTTCAAATTCTAAAAACATTTTTCATCCAGAATAATCGTGAAGACTGGTTTACTGGGTGGGGCTGTATATCTTACCACAGTGAATGGGATTTGGGGGGAAAACCCTGAACCGGGAATCAAAGCTTTTAAACAATTTACTAAAACTGTTGATGGCCAGTTGGGCGGAGAGTATTTGGGGAAGGTATGTGATGTTTTCTTATGCTCGCAGTCGAGTTACATTATGTTAGTCTGGGCGAGTCCACAGTGACCTCGGGACCAGGAAATTTGGGCCATAAAAAATTATCATGAAATAAATTCAAATTTAAGCTTTTTTAGAATTATCAGAATGACGGTTATTCTCTGTTATGACTGATTGCTTGTTTGGATGATATACACTCATGTAGCTTTTTGTTGGATTTTTAGCTGATCATCTATCTTTTTAATAATTTAAACGATGCAATACCCAAATTAGTGCAAAAAATGTTTTTTTCCTTTTTTTAAGATTTTTACGAATTGGTTCAAAATTTTAGATTTAAAAGCTATACCACTCAGAAATGGGCCTCCTATGGCCTAAATTACTGGTCCAGGGACTACTGTGTCTACAGTGGACCCGCCCATATTAATGTAATGTAATTTATTTAACACAAAACATTGAATAAAGACGTCACTAACCCACTTATTTCTTACGTTTTATAAGATTTTTACGAATTGGTTCAAAATTTTTAATTTCAAGCTTTAACACTCATAGAAAAAAACATAATTCGGATAAAGATGTCACTAACCCACTTATTCACAGGTTCCAAAGTTAAATATGACTGAAACATGGAACACTGCAGTTTCTTACTCAATTGACAAAATGGCCGACGCACCAAACCTTGTTGCTAAAACTTACGAATCTGTGAAAGAAAAATTGAAATAAAATTTTGCGTTTTTTGAAATTGTTGGTTTGTCAATATAGCTTTTTGTGTTTAAGGAAGTTGATTTTTAATTTTCAAAGTTTCTCCAACAATTAAAGTTTGTGACAAATTAATCCTCAAATTTTTTCATGTATATTCGAGTGAATTTAAATTATTCATTTTTCGCAATGGTGTATATTCTTATAGCTTTTTGAGTAAAAACATACTATTGTTAAATTTTTAAGTTTTGTTAAACCTAAAAAAATAATAAATTTTCCCACCATAGTTTTTCATATTTCTTAATTTGTGGTACAATTTTTTTTAATTAGTTTAAAAAAAAAATATAATTATAGAAATGTTGAAATTAATGTAAAAATTTTTAAATACAATTTTTTCATTCAGAACAGTTGTTCATGTGCTTAATGCACCTTTAATGATGGAAAGTGTTCATTGTATATAATTTAACATTATTTATTATTTCACGTACAGGAATAAACTAATGTTGTTCTTTTCTACCCTGTGTCTATTACCGGCAATTGGAAAAAAAATTGACATTTTTGTGATAAATACGCCTTTTCACGTGTTTTGTTGATTGCAGGTACAAAATAATAGTAACTAAGAACTAAACGATTTTATCCAAATTTTGATCTGAAATTTTTGATAAAAAATGGCGGAAAATTTGACGCACAGGAAAACTTGCTGCTGTTACGGCCAGACAGATGATACCTTGTACGAATGGATTAAGATTTTCCTCATTGTGTTTAACTTCTTCTTTCTGGTAAGTTCCTAGTATTAGGTCATATTTACCGGCTGGTTAGTCTGGCGGTTTAGTGCGTCGCCTTTCAATCGAAAGGTTTGCAGGGGGCGAAACTGTTCGCTAGCTAGTCGGTTGTGTCCTTGGGCAAGGCACTTTACAGACATTGCCTAAACCCAGCGAATTAATGGATACTACCGAATTGAAGGAACTCGTGTATTATACACAACACACTGCAATAGCTCCGGTAACCCGACGGTGGGCGTGAGGTGATCTGACGGTTGTCCGTGTGGTAACCCCCTTGGTTTTCCCATTCACGGTGATAAACATGAATATACTATCCTATTCTAGTTTATATTTTAATATGTCAAGCATAGGATTGGATATTGTTCACCCATTGACAAGGATAAAACAGGTGTATCCTATTTTAGCAGCTATCAGCTGGTTTTGATCTCACAACCTATTAGCTGTCTCAATGATGTTTAATTTTCATGTGGACAGGTTAAAACGCAATGTAAGAGCACGGTAATAAACATGAATAGTCTACCCTGTTCAGTTTAGTTCAATAAGCTAACCAACCTCACGTCTCCCTCCAGGTTGGCAGTTTGGGGTTCATCGGCCTCGGAGTTTATTCGGAGGTTATGAGGTCACAATTCACTGAAGCGGAACACTTTCTTCTCACCCCCTCCGTTTTCCTATTTTCACTCGGGTTTATAGGATTTCTATTTTCCGGACTCGGGTGCATTGGAGTGATGAGAGATAATATCTGCGTGCTTAAATTTGTGAGTGGTCATTCTTATTTTGAAAATTTTGTTGTTTTGTGCACAATAATGACAGTCGAGTTGCTGAAGCTATTAGAGTGTGTGGATGGTTGGTTCATTTATATCCTCGTGGGTGGGAAGCCAGGCTTTATCCACGGGTATCGTAAGACACCTCATGCTCACAGTCGAGTTGCTGGAGCTATTACAGTGTGTGGATGGTTGGTTCATTTTTATCCTCGTGGGTGGGAAGCCAGGCTTTATCCACGGGTATCATAAGACACCTCATACTCACAGTCGAGTTGCTGGAGCTATTACAGTGTGTGGATGGTTGGTTCATTTTTATCCTCTTGGATGGGAAGCCAGGCTTTATCCACGGGTATCGTAAGACACCTCATGCCCACAGTCGAGTTGCTGGATCTATTACAGTGTGTGGATGGTTGGTTCATTTATATCCTTGTGGGTGGGAAGCCAGGTTTTATCCACGGGTATCGTAAGACACCTCATGCCCACAGTCAAGTTGCTGGAGCTATTACAGTGTGTGGATGGTTGGTTGATTTATATCCTTGTGGGTGGAAAGCTAGGCTTTATCTACGGGTATCGTAAGACACCTCATGCCCACAGTCAGGTTAATTAAAAAAGAATAAATGCCACTCTGTAGTTGCCAATGCTGAATTACACAACTTTACCAACATTATCAGAAAATAATTTACAAACCATACTAAACTGTTTATTTTTTCGGGTTTATTTGGCTTCTTTCTTCAATAAGAAACATGTATCATAAAAAATATCAAAATTATTTACAATACTGGTTTAGATAGTCTGTTTATTGGAAACAGTCAGGCTGTGACAGTTTTTATTGATCATTTTAATCCTCTTGGTCAAATTGCTTTTCCAAAGGATTTTATCAAAAAGTAGTCAGGGTTCAGATCGAACTTTAAACCTTCTTAGTTATCACCATGTCCTTAAACACTCTTATCTAAAAATTTCTTTTTAGCTGGATTTTTCAACATTACTTACCAACAACATTTTGTTATCTAAAAATACCCATTAATTTGGCATAAATGGCCCTTGTTTGGTCACAGTCTAAATATAACTTTTAATCGGTTTGTCTCAATAATTATATTTAGAGTTTTCATCTAAATATTTCTTTTTCAGTTTGTATGTTCGGTATTGCTGTGCATACTGATTGAAATAGCAGCTGGTATATTGGCTCTCATATTTAAAGACCCAGTAAGACACTTGAACATGATATTGCTTGTAAAATGTAATTTGCATGGCGGGAAAAATGGATGCAAATAATTCTCGTTTTTTTAAAAGATACACAAGCCACTACCACATCACTTGTAAATAATGTCTTTATAAATTGGTTAAATAAGTTTCTCTAATATTTTAAAAAACAAAACAAAAAGAAAAAAATTGTCTAATAGAAAACAAAAAATTTAAAAACCAAAAATTGTATATTATAATACCCTATACATCAACTACATGTATTATAACTTTTTTGTTTAATGTATTCATTTTACCAGAAATAAATATGGATGCTTTACTTATTTATTCATGGTAGCTATGTGTATTCATGTTTATCCAATAATATGGGAAAATAAAGGGTTTTTTGCACAGGAAATCAGGTACGTCATGCCCCTATAATACACACACTACTATGTGTATTATACCATCTTTGTTTAATTAATATTACTTAGGATAGGATATTCATGTTTATCCAATAATAAGGGAAAACAAAGGGCTTGCTGCACAGGAAATCAGTCTAAATCACCTAAGAACGAAGGCATTGTTTTAAGTGTGTTTGTAATTACTAAATTAGTTGAACTGCCACTGTGCGCTATGAAACTTACTGAGAGGTGGATAGTTTTAATATGCTAATGTCTACGTCAGTGGTTCTCAAACTTTTTAGAGTTGGGACCCACTATTAATTACCACAATTTATGGCGACCCACTTAACTTTATATATAGTTGTTGTAACATGTGTGAGAGACGAAAGGTTCAATGACCTGAGGTCAGGTGAAGATCACGATTCAAGATTGTGTGATGTCACAATTATGATAATTTCCCCTTGATTTTTGTATAGGAAATAGCCAGTATAGTTAATCAGAGCTTTCTATAACTTTTCACGACCCACCAAGATTGACCCATAGTTTGAGAAACGCTGGTCTACGTAGAAAAATGTTCCTTGAAAAAATAAATGGTTATTGAATTCCTACACAGCTCAGTATAAGGACACATTTACGCCAACGTCATCATGCCCATACAACGCACAAACTACTATGTGTCTTTGTTAATTGATATTACTTTATGTCGATTAACCTTAGCTATTGCAATGTTTTCATTTTGGTAGAATCTATAATTCCACTGAATTCAGGCAATTTTTATTAAGTGCCTTGCATAAGACACAACTAGGTAGCGACCAGTTTTGAACTATCAACCCTTCTGCTATAAGGCCACGCACTAATCCCCCAAGCTAATCCATAAGATTTGTACTATGCAACTGTTTAGAAGCAATGAATAATGAACAGTGCATTTAATTTCACTGCTTAGTAATTGCAGCATATGAAAATTGATATTAAAAATGCAATTTTACACTTTTTTTGCATCTACAGCTTAAACCTTCACAGCAATGAATGTTGTAGCCAAGGTATTTGAAGTAATTTTATAATTTGCATGTTTTAGTTCATACTGCTTTTGAACATATTGCATGAAGTTGCAGATTTATGTATGTGAAAATATGACATGGCTTTATAGCGTCTACTCTAAGGTCTCTTCATGTTTATCCCTGTGAATGTGAAAATGCAAAGAATGTTAACACACGGTCAATCGCCAGATTACTTCGCGCCCACCGTCGGGTAACCGGAGCTATTGCAATGTGTTGTGTATGTTTGAGACTTTTTTTAATTTAGTGGAACCCATTAATTCGCTTGGTTCAGGCAAGTTTTGCTAATCTATTTTCCAAACACTAGCATTTGCCAGATATATTGCAATGTGTTTTTAAGTTAATCTGTATTCGACTTTCTTAAATACATATTTTTTTAAGTACAGATTTTTGAATTTAAAACTGCTCAATATAAAACGTCAAATTGTTTTGTATATTCATTTATCATGCTCTTTTTTCATAAATGTAAACTAAAAAATGTAAAATGTTAGAAACTGTTTTAAAATATCTCGCAACTAATAATATACAAAAAAAGGTTTGTAAACCCATCACCATAGGATATTCATGTTTATTCATGTGAATGTGAAAATGCAAGGGTCTATAACACACAGGCAATCGTCAGATCACCTCGCACCCACCGTAGGGTTATGGAGATAATATAACAATAGCATTTCATGTTTAT
>CH002814.1:34343-46038 GCA_000149265.1 Ciona savignyi | reverse complement strand
TATCCCCGTGGGTGGGAAAATGCAAGAAGTGTTAACTTACAGGCAATTGTCAGAATAACTCGCGCCAAATATACAAATTGTGATATTTGTTCAAATTAAATGAAACTTGTGTCAAACGATTACTGCAGGCAAAGAATTTTGTCAATGATTATGTGATGAAATGCCTGCCAACATATTATGACGACCAGGATTTAAAGAATATCATCGATTACGTCCAAGCCGATGTAAGTTAGTTTTTATTATTTTTTTTAACCGAGCCAAGTTTCGAACCCATGATGGCATTGTCACTAGAATCTTTTTTGTATAGAATTGGTATATGTATCGGCCGTGTAAATCATTCGGCCATGTTACCATACAAGTGTGGAATATTATTTGTTGATTTCTCTGTGACCCTTCAATAACTCTTCCCTTTAGTTCTTAAATTAGTCCGTCCGGTTAGTCTGCTGGTTTAGTGCGATGCCATTTAACCAAAAGGTGGCAGATACGAAACTGTTCGTTAGCTAGTCGTTGTGCCCTTGCGCAAGGCACTTAACGGACATTGTTTCTGGTTGTGAGAAGCGAGACGTTGTATAAGATAAGATGTTCATGTTTATCCCCATGAATGAAAAACCTTAGATTTTGCATAGGGTAAACATGGAGTTAAAGTTGAGGTTAAATTTTAATTTTAATAGGTTAAATGTAGGGATAAATCTGGGGTTAAAAACGTTTAATGTGGGGTTAAACATAGGTTAAATATAGGTTAAATATGGGATTAAATATAGGTTAAATATGGGGTTAAACATTGGTATAAGTTTGAGGTTAAACATGGGGTTAAACATTGGGTTAAACATAGGTTAAGTTTGGTGTTAAACATGAGGTTTAAATGAGTTTAATGTGGGGTTAAACATTGCATTAAATATGAGGATACATGGAATAATACATTTTCCCCAGTTCTTCTCCAGTTCTTAAATATGAGGATAAACATGAGAAATAACAGTGGGTTAAATGTGGGGTTAAGATCACATCTTTTCCCAGTTCTTCTGCTGTGGGGGACGTAACTACCACGATTGGGAGATTAATCCCTACCACAATTGTTCTGCGCCGGGTCGTGCGGCTTGTGGGGTTCCGTTCTCCTGTTGCAAGCTTCAGCCTGATCATGACCTCATAATCAACTCTATGTGTGGTTACGATACTATGAGAAAAGACGTATCAGTGAGTTGATATGTTGCTTTTGATCTTAGTTTATTGGTTTCACTATTTTGAATTTGTTTTAGGTATTCTGGTGTAATTTCTGGTATTCAATGTATTCTGGTGTGTTATTAGTGTGTTTTTTATGTATTTAAACTTGCATTTGATCTTAGGTTACCAAAGGGATTTTGGTATTTGTTTTTACATATTGTAGTGTATTTTTATGTATAAGTGTGTGTTATTTGTGTTTTTAAGGTATTTTGTGGTGTGTTGTATGTAATTATACTAATTAATGTATTTTGGTGTGTTGTAAATGTGATGTTATGTGCTTAGTTTAATGTAAAAAGTAGATTTTAATGTATTTAATGTATTCTGGTGTGTTTTAAATCATTTTTGTGTATTTAATGTATATGTTTTAATATACATTGGTGTATTTAGTGTATTTAAAAGTATTTCCATTTTATTTTTCAGTAGTTTAGTCAAATTTGGGTGTGCTTTAGAAGTTTTGTGTATTTATTTTTTTTTCATATTTTTACTGTTTGAATAAGTTTATGATGTTGATAAATGATATGAAAACCCAACATTTCCACTGAAAACCACTCAGGTGTTCGATGTCGTTGAAATAATCCACGTGGACGGTTGTATCGATAAAGTGCTCGATTATCTGTGGGTTCACATGGACACATTCGCTATCGTTTTGCTTGGAATCTTTATACCACAGGTTTGTTCTCATAGATACATGCTGGTTTGTGGGTATTTAGTGTGTTTTAGGGTATTTTACTTAGGGGTGGGATCAGCGCCAGAAATGTAGGCCATGGAGCGTTTCAATCCGACAGGTTAGTCTAGTGGTTAAGTACGTTGCCTTTCAGCCAAAGGGTTGCTGGTTCGAAACTGGTCACTAGCTAGTCAGTTGTGTCCTTGGGCAAGGCAATGAATGGATATTGCCTGGACCCAGCAGATTAATGGGTTCTATTAAATTGAAGGAATGTCTCAATTATACGATTTGCTGCAATAGCTCTGGTAACCCGACAGTGGGCGCGAGGTAATCTGACGATTGCTTGTGTGATAACCCCCTTGGTTTTCCCATTCATGGGGATAAACATGAATATCCTATCCTATCCTATTCTTAACATCAAATACCTGTGTTTTTCGCTTGGATAAATGCACAACCAACCCTAACTGTGTTGACATCAGCAAATTATCCCCTGTAATCCCAGATAACTGGAGTCGTTTTTGGAACGTTGTACTTGTATTTCTTGAAGAAAATAATCGCAAGGCAAAGAGGGGAAGAAGATGAATATTTCATGTGAATTTCATTTTTTATACCAACTACAGTGCACCACATGTACAAAGTCTAGTGGCTGGTGTTTTAGGGTGCCTCTGAATACTACAGGATCGCTTAGAGCACTTGGAGCGCTTGGATCGCTTAGATTGCTATAGAAAGTAATTCTAACCCTGTCCCAAACACTAATCTTAACCCCAGAACTAACTTTAACCCCAATACTAACATAAATATCATAATCTTTATTGCGATCCTGTAGTATTTAGAGGTACCGAGTGTTTTATGCTTAAATACCCATGGAAAATTTAATATATTCACTTGAGTCATAGTTAAATCCACATGTCGGCAACCTGCGTCTCTTTCATCCTTCTGATGCGGCTCTTCTTAATTTTATTACTACTGTAGCGAGCGCTTAATAAGATTAATACCCGTGCATAGGTGACACAAACAGAAGAACACTCGCGTCTTTATCTCACATACTGTTGTTTTCTTTTTATTGCGAAAATATCATTAGTTTTGCGGCTCCCAGTAATTTGTAATTTTTGGATATTGGTTAAAATGGCTTTTATAAGTGCAAAATGTTGTCGACCATTTTAATGTACAAATTACTTAATGTTATTTTTCATTGCTTTATACTATTATGTTTAATACATGTTCAACACAAGATAATATTTCCAACCCATTTGCAAAAAAAATGTTCGCGTAGAATGCATTAGCTTTTTCTAAAAAACATAAACATTATTTTTGTGATTAGCATTATGTAGAATAGTTTGGTAATTTTTTATATTGTCCGACTTTGCTTTTTTTGTACCAATGTCAGTTTAACACTTTTTTTTAACACATAGCAGACTGAATACTGTTTCATGTGACATCATGAATGAAAAGGTTTTTAAAACCTGGTACCTAGACCCAGTGAATCATTAACTTTTCGTAATTTACAATTTTCTTGTTTGCCCTGTATTCTTCATTAGTGTTTGGATATGGATAGGTAATACATGTTTTATTTGATTTCAGATTAAAACTGAACCGCTACTGAAGCTATTTATCGTATTTTATGTATATTTAGTAGAAGTTTTATCGCAATTCCTAATGATTTAACATAACTATCATGCTTTTATTTTATTGTGAAATTGCAGTAATTTGTTATCAAATTAATTTATTGACAGGGTATATATGTATTAACGATTTCTATTTTAGATTGTAGGAATAAACTGTAGTATGGAACATATAAAATTATCACCTGGTCTTACTGAATTTGCTGTATCGTTGTATAAGGAGATATCCAAAGACCCAGGAAATGTGTTTATTTCACCGTTTAGCATTTCTACTGCATTGTCCATGGTCCTGTTAGGCACCCAGGGCGAAACAAGAGAGCAACTGTTCAAAACTCTCAATTTGGACGGGGTATCGGAAAATGAAATCAACTCTGGATTTTCCAGTCTTCAAGCTTGTTTGAAATCCTCTAAAGTTATCTTAGAAACGGCGAATCAATTATTCCCTGAAATTTCCTTTCCCTTAGAAGAGGAATTCGTGTCAAAATGCAAACAGTACCATGGCGCGGATATAAAGGGACTGGATTTTGTAGGAAATCCGGAAAACTCTCGAAACGCAATTAACCAGTGGGTGGAAAATGTAACCAAAGGAAAAATAACAGATCTTCTGCCAAGCGGTTCCATAAACAGTCTTGTAAGACTTGTTATTGCGAATGCTGTGTATTTTAAAGGCGATTGGCTTAATCCGTTCAAAGAAGGGGCGACAGTTTTAAAGGATTTCCACGTCCAAAAAGATGTCACTAAAAAGGTCCATATGATGAATATGGAACGAAAATTTCCATTCAATTACGATAGTAACCTAGATCTTCATGTCGTAGAATTACCTTATGTTGGTGAAAAAGTCTCAATGGTGGTTTTCGTACCAGCTAAGCGTTTTGGGTTGGAAGAAATTGCTAAAAATTTAACAGCAACCAAAATTTCGGAATTAATTTCAGGTCTTTTTGAAGAGAAAGTTAACTTCTCAATGCCGAAAATGAAGTTCGAAAAAAGCCTTGATCTTGTCGAAATTCTTAAAAACCTCGGCCTTGTAGACATTTTCAACGCTGAAAAGGCAAATCTTGAAGGCATCTCGAAAACAGGGGAACTGTTTGTATCACAAGTTCAACACAAGGCGTTTTTAGAAGTTGATGAAAAAGGCACCGTCGCAGCCGCCGCTACAGCTGTAGTTATGATGCTTAGAAGTTTACCTGTCCCGCCAGTAAGGGTGACTTGTGACCACCCGTTTCTGTTCGTTATAAGACATAAACCGAGCAAGAATATTCTGTTTATGGGCAGATATTCTGGACCATAGAAATTGATTTGAATTTATCAACTTAGTACTTATGCTGAACCCAGAGGATTAATGGGTTCTACTAAATTGAACGAACGTGTCTATCATATTCAACAATGCAATAGCTCCGTTAACCCGACGATGGGCGCGAGGTGATCTGACGATTGCCCGTGTGTTAACCCTCTTGGTTTTCCCATTCACGGGGATAAAGATTAATATCCTATCCTATGACATCACATGTCCTATCGTGACGTATAATATATCCAGTATAACGCCACATATACTAGTTATGATTAAGCATTATAACGCCATATATACTTTGTTGTATTTGTGAATATGCATTATTACGTTCATATAAGCATTTTGATATAATATATACATGGTGTCATCACAAATACGCAGAATTACGTCACATTTAACCATGACATCACACAAAAACGAAACTGAAATGCAGATATACAGCACAAAAAAATGTGATTTCACATTGGAAAGACAAGGGAATAACCAATTTCGACACCAATAATAAACGCGCCAATTTTTCACATAATTTTAACATGCTGTTTACAGCAGTTATGCTTAATACCATATGCGAGTGGTTAGGGTGCAATAGCTTACCCGACGATGGGCGCGAGGTGATCTGACGATTGCACGTGTGTTAACCCCCTTGGTTTTCCCATTCACCGGGATAAACACAATTATTATTGTCGTGTTATAAAGATTCTACGTAATGCAATACATTGAAATAATACTAAATTCCATTTATGCAACACATAGCCTTTCAAATATACTGTATTTACTTGTATAAAGAATTTTTTTCGCTTATGTCCATCTGTGCCTTATTACGAGCTAATAGCTCTTCGAGACCACTTATTCCAGTTTATTGTAATTTACTGCACTCATTTTTGAGCCTCATGTTGTTAAGCACTTTTATTAATTAAATCTGTATCTTTATTGTGATTCAGTATTTATACTGATGACCACAAAATATAATTGTATTTTAACTACTTTAATTGCTAGAATGACGTGTTTTATTTTAATTTTGCCGTATATTTCCATTACTGTGTTATAACTTTCTTTTTAATTCATTGCATAAACGGCGTTTAAGTTGATTATACCATATTAAAACCTGCATATTTGGAATATCATAAATGGCCTTATATTTATTGCGTAGTTAGACCGGTTAGTCTGGCGGTTTAGTGCGAAGCCTTTCAACCGTATGGATACAGGTTCGAAACTGGTTGCGAGCTAGTCGGTGGTGTCAGCGGCTTAACGGGTTCTACCAGATTGCCCGTGTGTTAACCCCCTTGGTTTTTCCATTTTTTCCCATTCACGGTGATAAACATGAATATCCTTCTACCAGATTCAGTTAAAGATCTTAGCCATCTGACGCAACCGTATGGTGGTGGTGTCGAAACCTGTGGAAAGTTAGCTGTTTTTTGAAACACCTAGACATTACCTTATCATGGTGGTATAGAATATGAAAGGATGTTCATGTTTATCCCCGTGAATGGGAAAACCCAAGAAGGTAACACATGGGCAATCGTCAGATCACCTCGCGCCCATCTTCGGGTTACCGGAACATTTTCAGTTTGTTGTATATGATTCAGACGTTCCTTTAGTTTGGTCAGACCCATTAGCAATGTCCGTTATGTGTGCCTTGCCAAGGCCACAACCGATTAGCTGGCGTCTAGTTCCAAACCTGCAGCCGTTATTCGACTGAAAGGCAACGAACTAACCAACAACGCTACTCGGTGAAAGAAATATCTTTAATATAATCTACAGCAACATAGATTTATCATTATAGCCTATAGCTCCGGTAATATGACCGGACTGTGGCAACAAGCTTGATCATACTTTACATTTGTTCATGTTAGAAAACGCCCGGGCATAAGTATTGAGTCCAGTCTTTCCAAGGTTCGCGAATTGATAAAATGGAGTTAACTTCTAAAATATAGGATAGGATATTCATCTTTATCACCGTGAATGGAAAAACCAAGGGGGTTAACACACGGGCAATCGTCAGATCACCTCGCGCCCATCGTCGGGTTACCGGAGCTATTGCAGTGTGTTGTTTAATAGACACGTTCCTTTAATTTGGTAGAACTCATTAATCCGCTGGGTTTGGGCAATGTGTAAAGTGCCTTGCCCGAGGACACAACCGACTAGCTAGCGACCAGTTTCGCACCTTCAACCTTTCGATTGAAAGGCGACGTACTTAACCGTTAGACCAACGGGCCGGACAATGTGCCCAGAAATAAGAGAAATTGCGTTAAAACACAGATAATCGATAACCTCGCTCCAGTCCTTGGGTTTTCGAAGTTATTTCAATATGTCTGACGATTACCCGTGTGAGAATGCTCCCCAAATAAGATAATCCGCTGATTATCTGTTTGATAACTCTCATGTGCTCATCTATTAAGGGCATAAACTTGAATATAAATTTTCTTTCGTAGAATTAGGCCGATTAGAGATGTTTTAATTAGTTCCTGTTTATATAGGTTTAACCTCCTTTTTACCTCGCACTTACCGCAGAGTTAATGGTGCTGTAAAATACAGACGTTCCTTCAATTTAGTTGGATTACTAGTTTTGTGCAATGTCCATTTATTGCCTCGCCCAAAGATGGCAAGTTTGAACATTGATAATAAACAGACATAAACGGCCGTGTAGCCTAAGGGTTAACAGGAACGACGCATATCCAGGATTGCATACGAAAACTATATAAGTTAATATAATAAATAAGAGTGTAAAGGAAAAGAATTAACGAAACTACACATTGAAGTTTAATGGCACATGTGATGACTTTGTGAATTTTTATTTATGTAAATTGAAATTAGCTTTGCATTTATATAAATATCCGAAATGATCATTATTTGGCCATTTAATGTGAATTAGTGTGTCCAATTATAAAAATTGATTTTAGAAGTCCGTCTCTTCCCTGGCTCTTACGTATATTGACGTCACACTTACGTGGCGAAGTGGTGCATTGTGGGAAATGCAATTGTTCCGCTTCGATGACGTCGACGCTTGCCGGCAATTCTGTAGTTGTTTTCTTCGGGAATGTTTTCATACGAGTTGGGATAGGATATTCATGTTAGGATCGAATATTTATCCCCGTGAATGGGATACACAAGGATCGTTATCACACTGGTAGTCAGATAACTTCGCGTCCCCCGTCTTGTTACCGGAGCTATTGTGGTGTGTTGTGTATGATTAAAACGTTCCTTTAATTTAGTAGAAACCATTATTTTAAGTTCAAGTCTTCTGAAGGGCTTGCCTAAAGACACAGCCGACTAGGTAGCGAACATTGACGAAACTGCAAACCTTCGTCTGAAAGAAGAGCAAACTAAAAGTCTGAGGGAAAGTGGGAAGGAGGGAATTTGCAACTAAAATAAAAAATATAACATTATAGTTAGTTTTAAACATGGGTTTGGAGTTGGGGTTAGTTCTAGTGTTGAGATTTGTGCTTAGAGCAGGGTAAATTAGTTTCCGTAATTGTAGTGAGCAGTTTTCCTCTTTCCCTCCTTTTAGTGTTGCCCGCTAAAAGGTGCGCACTTACCTGTCAAGCTATTTAGTGATATTTAATTCATTTTTTTGGATTTTTAGACGAATTTCAGTGATTACTGTGAAAAGATAACATAGTGTTAGAATATTAATCGCCCAGGTGACTGGTTTTACCCGGAGTTCGGATTTATATTTTAAAATCATGTCAAATCAACAGAACCCAATCCTAAGCAAAGCTGAAGATGCTGCCGATAATGTAAGTATGAGGCAAGATTGTGTATTCCGTACATTTTGTCATGGTAGGCACATAACAAATTTGGTTGCATTTTTTTATTGATATATTGTATCAATTTATGTTATTTTAGTATTTTTCTACAATTTGAGTTATTTTTTTCTTTGTTTATAAGGCTGGTAAAATTGTATTAACGTAATGTTGTTTGCCTTTAGAATGCATAAATCATAACACAAAAACAGGTGATTTCCAGATTACCTAATGCCCTATTGTTGGGTTACTGCAGCTTTTGCAGAGTGTGTTCAATATGATTGACAAATTTATGTGGTTTTATTTTTCACTTTAAAGTGGCCTGTCCTTGCTTATTGACATGGAAAAACTAAAAGGAGGGTAAGCGGAAAGGGGGGGAACTGTAAACCAAAAATGAAGATTATAGCCTGTGGTTTAATGGGTTAAACAAAAACTATAAAATTACTTAAATTGCCTTTTGCAATTTAGCTTTTTTAACCTTATTGCAGGCTAGAGGTAAACTGACAAAAACAAATAAGATTTGAGCAAAGAAATAGTTTTTTTCTCTTGATATATATTTCTTTAAACTTTTTATAACGTAAAAGAACCACAAATATTAAATTTTGTTTAAAGAATTTAACTAACAAACTAAAACTAATTTGCTTTCAGATCCTGAGACACACAAAGTACATCTTGCCACATCTGGGTCGTCTGTGTCTGATCTCCACGTTTATAGAAGATGGAATTCGAATGTGGATGCAATGGGGAGAACAAAGGGACTACATCTCCAGGTTTGTTTACCCCGTATTCATCTCCAATTTGGATGTCCGACCAGTTGGTCTGGTGGTTTTAGTTAAAAGGTTGCAGGTTCTGAACTAGTCGCTAGATAGTCGGTTGTGTCTTTTAGGCAAGGCACTTACCTTGCCTGAACCCAGTTGATTAATTGGTTCTATCAAAATAAGGAAATGTCTCAATTATACAGCACACTGCAAAAAGCTCTGATAACCCCGACGGTGGGCACGATGTGATCTGACGATTTGGCCATGTTTTTATCTGTAAAATGTGGTTAAATTTTGTTTTAAAATATCAAATTTTCAAAATAGAGTTTTGTTCAGAAACAGTTTTTTGTAATTTTTCAGTACTTTTTAACGCCATTTTTGGTATTACTAGTTTAAATTTTGAGTGCCAGGTGCGAATTTTGGGATGCAATGTTGAGTTAAAAACTTAACAACATCCTAACTTATGCCTATAATTTGGAGTCTAAAACTTATAAGCATCCTACCTTTTTAAATAAGGTAAACTGACAAAAATTGAAATTTGACAAAATAAAGCATTTTTCTCCAGATATCCCTCTGAATTCCTTTACATTTTATAATTTAAAAAACCAGAAATTTTAAATTCACCCATATAATTTGGAGTTTAAAACTTATAAGCATTCTTTTTCAAATTCCTTTAATCAAGATAATTTTTTAAGTGATTCGTTCGCGATTTATTTTCAAATAATTCATTTATGATCACAGCACATGGAGCTGTGGTCAATTCCTTGCGTCGATTTTCGTCTTCATCAACATGGTGGGACAAGTGGGAGCTTGCGTTGGAGTTCTCATGCGCAAACAGGTTGGTTGGCTGTTCTGTCAGTTTGTGGGGGTAAAGACGAACTTTGTCAGTTTGTGGGGGTAGATACAACTTTTACAAGCAATAGTATTAATGTCCTTTTTTTTCTCAATCAGATTGGTTTCTAAACTTATTAAATTTCATTATTTTAGTATATAGAGCTGGGCATAATTACGAAATTAGTTACGTAATTTCGGACTTTTTTTGTACACCATCAAAATGCATCCAAAAACATGATAATTTTTGGTTGTTTGTTTAAATAACGATGACGTCATAAAAATTACGAAATTATGGAATTATGTAACTGAGCTGGCCTAATTCCGTAATACAACTTAGATTAATTACGCCCAGCTCTACCACTTTGAACCCTTAATTTCGAATCAGATATAAAATTAAATCCAAATGACCAAATCTTTTTGTATTCGAATCCATATTCCAATTTAAAATCTTAATTTCTAACCTGAACATACCAGAAAATTTGTTTTTAAATGGTCAGTATCCCTACAGTTGAATAATATTCTGCTATTAAGTTGTTCAAATTATTGATAATACTTATTTATGGGTGTTTAATTTAAGCGTAGTTGTGAAACACATCATGCTTACTATTGCGTTGTGCAGTGATAGTAGTGTGTACTATGTGTATTGTTATTACAATATATACTTTTATGAGCATCTGAAAATCTTTTAAGTAAATACACCTTTTGTTCATAGTAATAAAAAAGCTGTTATTGCATTTTCTGGCTCAAAGTAGAGCAGCTTATAACCAAAACGAAGCTAAGAAACACTTACTCTTCTAAGGGGGCAAAAAATTAAAGGTTATTAACCATTTTTATGGTTAACCGTCACGTCAAATTTTAACAGTTTTTTAACAACTCTTTTTTTTGAACTGTTATCTGTGTTCAAAACGTTATATGCCATCTACGCATTTGACCGCAAAATCGTTTACTAAGTGTAACTTTTTTGCCTTAATAATAAACCCATATTGCACAAAAAAAAATTTGAGAGAAGATTGTAAAAAATCATTGAAAAAATTAAAAAAAAACATAAAAAAAGAAAATCGGTTAACGGTTTTAAAACCGATTATTGTTACATCAATTAACCGATTTTCAAATTAACCGTTAATTTGCAGCCCTAGTTCTAACATATTGTGTAACTGTTTTGAACACAATTTTGGTTTAGTTTTACTTGATAATTTAAATTGATTAAAACTTATATTCTCAGGTTCCAGTTATGTGCGGTTTGCTGTTCTTTATTATTGGTCTACAAACCATCGCGTACAGCATTCTTTGGGATATTAAGTTCCTAGCCAGGTAAGAAAATGTGTTGATGGCAAAGTATTTTTTATGAAATAGTAGGTATTTCAATAACATTTCATATAGTACCTATGGATCTTTGGATCACCCTTAGTATAGACTCTGGGTCTATGCATATTTGGATCACCCTTAGAATAGACTATTAGTCCATGGATCTCTGGATCACCCTTAGGATAGACTGTGGGTCCATGGATCTCTGGATCACCCTTAGGATAGACTCTGGGTCCATGGGTCTCTGGATCACCCTAGGATAG
>CH002814.1:4314-22723 GCA_000149265.1 Ciona savignyi | reverse complement strand
ACCACACTAACCGGCCGGACACCTGCACGAGGGAAATTTTAAATAAACAAACAAAATATTCCACACAGGTGTTAAAGCCGAAATGCAAGGTGCCAACATTGAAACAAAAACGAGCAATAATTGTCCTTTGTTTCCTCTTTGCTTTGCTTGTCGCTGGCGCCACAGTTTTCCTGGTTCTCCACTTTATAAACCGACCTGTGGAACACCGGTACAAGGAACCAATTTTCCGATGTGGTACAACGTATGTAATGAATGGCGAGATGGAAAAAGGAGAAATGGAATTTAACACGACTGATCAGACGGAGAGAGTTATTACCAAGAATACTGAAGCAAAGATTGATGGACTGGTAAGGATTTTGTAAATTTGGTTTGGTGTGGAGCTATTAGAGTGTGTGGATGGTTGGTTCATTTATATCCTAGTGGATGGGAAGCCAGGCAATATCCACGGGTATTGTAAGACACCTCATGCCCACAGTCAAGTCGCTAGAGCTATTAGAGTGTGTGGATGGTTGGTTCATTTATATCCTCGTGGGTGGAAAGCCAGGCTTTATCCACGGGTATCGTAAGACACTTCATGCCCACAGTCAAGTTGCTGGAGCTATTATAGTGTGTGGATGGGTTGGTTTATTTATATCCTCGTGGGTGGAAAGCCAGGCTTTATCCACGGGTATTGTAAGAACACCTCATGCCCACAGTCGAGTTGCTGGCGCTACTACAGTGTGTGGATGGTTGGTTCATTTATATCCTAGTGGATGGGAAGCCAGGCAATATCCACGGGTATTGTAAGACACCTCATGCCCACAGTCAAGTCGCTAGAGCTATTAGAGTGTGTGGATGGTTGGTTCATTTATATCCTCGTGGGTGGAAAGCCAGGCTTTATCCACGGGTATCGTAAGACACTTCATGCCCACAGTCAAGTTGCTGGAGCTATTATAGTGTGTGGATGGTTGGTTTATTTATATCCTCGTGGGTGGAAAGCCGAGGCTTTATCCACGGGTATTGTAAGACACCTCATGCCCACAGTCGAGTTGCTGGCGCTACTACAGTGTGTGGATGGTTGGTTTATTTATATCTTGTGGGTAGGAAGCTAGACTTTATCCACAGGTATTGTAAGACACCTCGTGCTCACAGTCGATTTGCTAAAGTTATTACAGTGTGTGGATGGTTGGTTCATTTATATCCTCGTGGGTGGAAAGCCAGGCTTTATCCACGGGTATCGTAAGACACTTCATGCTCACAGTTGAGTTGCTGGAGCTATTACAGTGTGTGGATGGTTGGTTTGTTTATATCCTCGTGGGTGGGAAGCCAGGCTTTATCCACGGGTATCGTAAGACACTTCATGCCCACAGTCAAGTTGCTGGAGCTATTATAGTGTGTGGATGGTTGGTTTATTTAAATCCTCGTGGGTGGAAAGCCAGGCTTTATCCACGGGTATCGTAAGGCACCTCATGCCCACTTTCAAATTGCCAAAGTTATTACAGTGTGTGGATGGTTGGTTATTTATATCAATTTAAATAATATGTTCCACCTACAATAAATTTTTAAATCTGATGATCTATCCCGGTCAAGCATGTAGTCAGCTTCCTTCAGTATCTACACTAACCCGTCTATATAAATATAATCATAATCCGAATTCTCCACATCTCAGGAAGGCAAAACAGTAGTCAAACTCACGGATCCAGATAACGAGGAAATTTGTATTTTACGCGACGATTTGAAACTCGGGCGAGCTGGTCCTCCAATTCTGCCAAGAAAGGAGCTCCTTGCACAGTTTATGCAGCTGAATGAGGTAATAAGTGCAAAATTAATTATTTGGGTGATATTGCTATAGTAAGTCGCGATGGCGAAATAACCTGATCGGCACTGCAATTTATGTCAATTATTTGTTTAAGGGGTGAAAAGAGTGCAGTTTGGAGGCATAGGTCAAGGTTACACTACTGACACATCTGTATTTTGTTAAAAGGGAAAAGGAATTCCTCCTAGGCAACCTTTTGCCTAAAAGGTCACTCACTAACCCAACAAGCAAATCTGTCAAATTAAATATTGGTCCGGCTGGTTAGTCTGGCGGTTAAGTGTGTCCCGTTTCAATCGAAAGGTTGCAGGTGCGAAACTGGTCGTTCGCTAAAGGGTTGTGTCCCTTGGGCAAGGCACTTTACGGACATTGCCTGAACCCAGCGGATTAATGGGTTTTACCAAATTGAAGGAACGTGTAAATCATACACAGGACATTGCAATAGCTCTAGTAACTCAACGGTGGGCGCGAGGTAATCTGACGATTGCCAGTGTGTTAACCCCCGTTTTTTTCATTCACGGGAATAAACATGAGAGTATTCTATCCCAAACAATGAATGTCCAATCTTTACAGACCCTGGAGGTACAAATGGACGACGATGTTTGGTTTGCTTACCCGGACAGGGACCCCACCCTACCCCCCACCCTCTCTGACATGTGTGAGGGGAAGTCCCTGTATGGGTTAAGCCCCGTATCGGATGCAGACTACCAATTGATGGCGGATTACACTGAAGATAAATTTGAGGAAATGTTTGATTATTTCGATAACTTGACATCCGAAGATTATGGGGGTGATGACGACTACGAAAAAAGTGTCGAAAAACGGGTGAGTGTTACGACATTGCTATTTTTTGGAATATTCAATACGACATTGCTATTTTTTAGAATATTCAATACGACATTGCTATTTTTTGGAATATTCAATACATACGACATTGCTATTTTTTGGAATATTCAATTTTAATTTTAGAATGAGAAACATTTATAAACATAATATAAAAACAACAATAAGCATAACAAGATTAAATAAAAAGTGTTCATGCAAGATGACTTTACCATATTAAGTTTTTTTGGTTCTTTTAAATGGTATTCATTGGGCTTCATTTTTTCATGCCAATGTTATTATTATTTCTTTAATAACTAGTTCAACACCTGCCACAATATTCCCACTTACAGTGATATGAATATGTTAATTATCTACATACAGTATAATTAGTGTTAACCTGGCACAATCACAATGCAATAGGGTGCAAAGCTGACCAACCACATGCAAACATAACTATATCATCTTTTCAGTCAATTTCTGAGAGAAATTATGGAGATTATGCTATTGAGGATAGTGAGAACCAACCAGACAATGACTTAGCATGTTGTGCACACTGCAAACGACCGTATATGAGATGCAACAAGTAAGATGCTCTTTTCATACTAGGATAGGGTAGAATATTCATGTTTATCCCCGTAAATGGGAAAACCAAGGTGGTTATAACATGGGCAATCGTCAGATCACCTTGCGCCCACCGTCAGTTTACTGGAGCTATTGCAGTATGTTGTGTATGATAGACACGTTCCTTCAATTTGGTATAACCCATTAATCCGCTGGGTTCAGGCAATGTCCGTTCAGTGCCTTGCCCAAGAACATAACCGACTAGCGACCAGTTTCGTATCTGCAACTCTTCAACTGAAAGGTGACGTTCTAAACCACCGGACTAACCCGTCAAAAGCTCCCACAACCTTTCAAATTCAACTAAAATTTATTTCCCAGCATATGTGTGCCACAACGCACAAAGAGGAATTCCTACAGCAAAAGGAATTGCGAATATCTCCAATGCTTTCCGGTGTTACCCTGTGCTTGGTGGAATGCTCATACCAATGTGATTATGTGAACTATAGTGAAACTTCAACGATTTAATGCTTCTCAACTATATGCATAATCTGTAAACAGTTTATAAGTTCATTAATGCAGTTTAAATAAACTTGACTCTCATATAAAGTTCATTTATAATGTTTAAATGAATATAAATCTCATATAATGATGATTATTACAGTTTAAATGCATTTAATTCACATATAATGATGATTATTACAGTTTAAATGCATTTAAATCACATATAATGTTTATTATTACAGTTTAAGTGCATTTAAATCACATATAAAGTTCATTAATAAAGTTTAAATGAATATAAATCTTATGTAATGATGATTATTACAGTTTAAATGCATTTAAATCACATATATGTTTATTATTACAGTTTAAATGTACATCAATCCCATATAATGTTCATTATTATATTTTAAATGCATATTAATCTCATAGAAAGGTCATTATTACAGTTTAAATGCGTTTAGAAATGCATCTTGCTTTTAAATTCAATAAGTTACTATACGTCTCAGTATTAAATGTACATTTTTCGACTGCCTTTTTTAAGAGTGCACTTCTTTAATTATGTTGTAATTAGTCACGTAATATTTTGCAATGTCTTCATTTTAAAGTTCAATTTAATATTAATATTTCTTTTTGTAATTATAGTTCCGGTATCAAAAAGTGTCAAATTTTGTTTTTGTACGCTTTTCTTTACTTTTTTATTATAAAATTGGAAAGTATGCCTTTTACCACGTCAACACCCAGTAATAGATAAGGGCTTTTCCGTTTTGAATGGATAATTTTTTTATTGTAGTTTAAACAATATGTATATATATTAAGCAGACTAATGGTTGTGGGATCTAACGAACGCTTGCTTTAATTTTCCGCCGTCGCGTTACAGAACTATTACAGTGTGTTGTGTGTGATTGAGATATTCCTTTCATGTAGTAGAACCTATTGATTTAGCGATGCCCTTTAAATGCCTTGCTCAAGGACGACTAGCTAGCGACCTGTTTTGATCTTGCAACCCTCGTATTAAAAGTCGACGCACTTACCCACCAAGCTAACCGTACGGACTTAGCTAAACCTGTCACCATTACAATGAAATCTGTTTACAGTTATTACGTCATTAACACCTTTACTAACTTAGTAGCATAATAATAAACAAATGTACATTATTACCGTCCCCTTTTTACTATGAATACAACCGAAATGTACCAGTAATTAAAGAGAAAGGTCTCTATCTGCTTAACAGAGTTCCAGTATATGTGTTTTAAGAAATGAAACAATTGTTTGAGAATTGTGTTTTCCGTGTTTGTAGTTTTTATTCAAAACTATGTATTTGTTGGGTTTTAATGCGAAAAGTATTCGTGTCGTAGTCATTTTTTGTTATATTTGGGCACATTTAAGTTTAGTTTATTTGTTTATTGCCCTAGTATTAAATACAGTGGAACCCCGCTTACCTGACCACCCATGGGACCGTCATCAAGCGGTCGTGTTAGCGGGGTGGTCGTGTTAGTGAATTTTGCTTTGGAGCAAGTTGTCGTCATATGCAGCCAAAACGTCTGCCTTTTTACTATTTTTTTACCAAACGCCATTATTTTTATAAAATACTGCAGAATAAATTTAAACAACTGTTAGTACTGAAATTTATCTTGTAAAAGTCAGTTCTTTTTTCCAAAATTTTCTTTGTCTGTGTGTACGCGCTCATTTATTCTTATTGTTTTGGTCACAAAAGAAATTTAACCTTATTATTTTGGTGACAAAGGCATATTATTTAGCACGTTTGGTCACCTAAGCGGAGTTTAATTTGAAGTTTTGGACCAATATATGGCGGTCGTGGTCTGAAAACCGGGGTGGTCGCGTTATTGAAACAGAATGCAATGCATTACCATAGTAAATTATTTGGGACCGCACTTAAGTGGTCCTGATAGTGAGGTGGTCGTGTTATCGAGGTGGTCTCCAAGCGGGGTTCCACTGTAATGCCAAATGAAGCACAAATCAGGAACAGGTAAAGACAGCAAAACGAAAAGTTGTTAAGTTCTGAAAAAAAAATATAAACATTTAAATAAAGCGGACGCGGCGGCCAAACTTTAGTTAAAGAAAAATGGCCGCCCGTATGAAGGAACGTGTGAATCATATACAAAACACTGCAATAGCTCCGGTAACACGACGTGGGCGCGAGGTAATCTGACGATTTCCAATGTGTTAACCTAACCCTCTTGATTTTCCTATTAAACGGGGATAAACATGAATATCCTATTCTATTCAAAATAGATCAAATTTGCTATTTTGAAACGTCTAATATAGTTGAAAATTCAAGAAACGTGTTGTGGCATATTATCGGGTGCTGGTGTTTAACCTAATGAGGGACAATCTGATATTAATCGAGATAAGGTGTCGCGTTTCAGGTCTTATTCCTAAGACGCAATTATTGACGACTGTTTAAGGGCAACCCTAAAGGAGGAAATAAACTGCTTAATAAAACTATTTAAACTACTTTTAACCCTGCCCTAAACACTAATCTCAACCCCATGTTTATCTTCAATTTAGTGTGCAGTTTTCCTTGTATTAGTTTTTTAAATGTCTGTAGTTTTAGTCTGAGGTGCAACTAGCAAGACTACAACACTATATTTCTGTAATCATATATTTACTGACCGTTTCTATACTGTTCAAAACACAATAATGTCCCATAATAAACTTAAAAGTGAAAAATAATGAATTCGTGCATTGTTGCGTCACATAGCTACTAAGGTTAGTAAAAAAACAACATAATAAACCAGGTCATAAACTAGTTGTGCAATACAAACATAAATAAATATAGAAAAAGTCAAATTAAGATTGTGATAAAATAGTGCAGACCAAAGTGATATGAATAATACTATGAACCGAGCCTCATTTATAATAAGAAATGTACCAGATATTCTACACATCATATGATTTATTGTTTTTCAATAAAATGTAGTTGAACACAGGATAGGATATATTTATGTTTATCCCCTAAAACCAAGTGCGTTAACACACGGGTAATCATCAAATCACCTCGCACCCATCGTCGGGTTACCGGAGCAATTACAGTATGTTGTATAAGATACACTCTTTCCTTTAATTTGGTAGAACCCAATAATCTGCTAAGTTCAAAACATAATTTGTCAATGTGTGTGACAACATAATTATTAAAACTTGTTGTCACGTCACAAAGAGTAAGTTCCAGAAAAACAGTGTTTTTTCAACGAACCTTGCTTTATTAAGTTGTGACGTCAAATAATTGTGTGTCGTGTAACTGGATTTCTCCATTTATACTAAGAAATTTTTGTACACTAGTTTAACAGTCCCTTTACTTCGCAGTAGGTGTTCACATACGTTGCAGATAATTCATTTTTAAAACGAAAGTGTTTTATTGCGTGGCTTAAGTGTAGGCTACAACGTTTATCGTATTCCGCAGGTTAGATGTAAGACTAGGATCACCTTCAAACCTTAAATCATGAAATACTTTGCTCTATTGGCTATCTTCTGTAGTTTGTATATTGTTGCATCAGGTTACGAAATTAGTTTCTTTCGAATAGTAGATATTTTGTTAAATCAGTACATTACAGAGAGACCAACGTCCCAAGAAGGAAGCTCTGAGCTGCAATCTAATTCACCAGTCCCGAAAAAGAATGCGCTTGTTAAGTACAACTTGTGTTTGAGTTCTGTCCCAAATTTCATCACCGCAACAGCAAGGCCTCAAGATCCAAACCTTCCTCATAAATTCAACGTAACTGTAAAATACATTTTTATCCACGGTTTTTTGTTTGAACTTGTGCGAACCGACGAGCCCACAGGCTGGGACACGATGCTGATTGTGGATTGGGTGATTTATACAGGTAAGATAGCTAGACCCAGCATAAAATGTGTCTATCGTGAATACCATTGAACTGCAGTAGCTACAAGGGGAAGTTTGGTGAACCAACAACACACTTAGTTCATGCTAATTACCCCAGCCAATCAAGTATAGCATGTTTGAACAATATCCAGTTTGACATTGTCTGTCAATTCTAAGTTATTTATTTATTAAGGAAAACCACCAAGCTGCAAAGAACAATTGCGGTTAGGACACAACGAAAGTGGAATACAAGGCATATACAACCCGGGTAGTCAGAAAATTTTGGAAGTTTACTGCGATCAAACTACTGACGGTGGCGGTTGGATGGTCGGTGGAGTTATAATCATTAGAATGTTACGCACACCTAATAAACAAACTTTCCAGGTTTTTCAGCGTCGGAGGGATGGATCGGAAGACTTCTATCGAACTTGGGTTGAATATCAGGGGATGTTTGGAAACCTTAGCAACGAATTCTGGTTGGGTGGGTTTTGTTTTATTTTGTTAAAGTTTTTATTTGTCTTATATTTCAATTAGTTAATAAGATTTATCCTAAAATTAGGAAACGAAAATCTTCATGCTTTAACCCGACATGGAAATTATGAATTAAGGATTGAATTGGAAGATTGTGCAAACGTGAAAAAGTTTGCAACATATAGGTAAGAACAATAAAATTTTACAATCATTTTAATAATACATTTCATATAAACAGCTCCTTTTCTATCGGATCCGCTCAAGAAAATTATACTTTGAAAGTATCAGGCTACTCTGGAAATGCAGGTAAAACTGTGAACAAATTAAGGTTGAAAATCCTAATCGCTTTCAAACGTCATTTCCGTAGGAGATTCGCTTTCATATCACAACGGGCAACCCTTTAGCACCAAGGATGTGGACAACGATTCTCAAGATAGTAATTGCGCTGAGTTTTTCCATGGGGCTTGGTGGTACAAGGGTTGCCACCAATCCAACTTAAACGGGGAATACTTAAGATGCCAAACCACAACCAGCCGAGCTGCAAGTTGGGGTGCTTTTAACGGTTTACATTACTCCATGAAGTTTATCGAGATGAAGTTCAGGCCAAGAGAAGACTAGAATAAGATTAACCTTACCTTGCATATAATGTAAAAACTACAACTATACCCTATATTTCCCAAACATAAATTACATTTGTTATTCAATGTGAAGAGTTTATTTTTCTTCAAAAAATCTTTAAATTATTGTTTTGTCCACGTTTTCTTATCATAGTATTAAAAGTCGACGCACTTACCTACCAAGATAACCGTCCGTACTTAACTAAACCTGTCACCATTACAATGAAATCTGTTTAAAGTTATTACGTCATTAACACCTTGCTAGCACAATCGATAAATGTACATTATTACCGTCCTTTTTTCACTATGAATACAACCGAAATGTACGTGTAATTAAGGAGAAATGTCTCTATTTGCGCAATCAGCTTTACAGAGCTCCAGTATATGTGTTTTGAGAAATGAAACAATTGTTTGAGAAATGTGTTTTTCGTTTTTTTTTCTAAGTTTTGTGTTTGTTGAGTTTTATTTGCAATAAGTAATACGTGCCGTAGTCATTCTATGTTAAATTTGGGCTAAATTTTAGTTTTAGTACATACGTTTATTTCCATCATATCAAGTTACAGCAAATGAAAAAATATTACATAGGAATAGGTAATGATTAAATAGAAGTGCATTTCCAGACATTTCGGCTAAAAGATTTTTAAACATTTTTTTGTAATAACTGGAAGAAAAAAATAAAATGTTGGTCCCGATTATATTTACATTTTGTTCGAGCCATAGAAGTCAGGCAAATTAATAAATTTTCAACGGAATTAAATAAAGTTGTTGCTTATTTTATACAAATAAATGGACAGGATTATTAAGTATTAAAATGGTTTGGGACCAGAATATAGCGCAGTAAATTACTACTACCATAAAAATACTCTATATTAGTACTTTTGTAATAGTTTATACTGGGCTCAGTTTCGATACGACAAAGGGTCCGTTGCTAAGACCAGTTCTTAACACGGTTGTCTGACGGTCGCATTAAACCATTCGGCCATACGATTGCACAATATTGTATTTATGCTACTAGTTTTATAAAGTACAGAGAAACCCAAATGTTTCTAAATAAAAAAAAACGTATACTTTCAACTGGGGTTTTAATAAAAGTTGTGGTTAAAACGTGGGTTTCTCTATTCTCTATTTTATATTTACAGTAAATTACTACATGTTTTGAGAAGTAACAGGTATTAGAAGGTTAGGTCGGTGCAAATTACATTTCGATTACAACAAATATGAGCAACACTTTAAGAAGGAAAGGAGGAAAACTCATCACCAAAACTATATGGGACTTAATTCTATCAATGCGCCAAGCATAATCCCCCAAAACTAACCCCAAATTTAATCTCAGCTCTAACCAATGGAGCATAATTTTCAACTATTTCAAACACTTATCTCAACCCCAGCTCTAACCTTGCCCTCTTTGGTCCGACATATAAGTCTGGTAGTTTAGTGCTTCGCCCTTCAGCCCGAGGGTTGCAAGTACGAAACTGGTCGCAAGCTAGTCGGTTGTGTTCTTGGGTTGGACATTTAACGGACATTGCCTAAACCTAGCGGATTAATGGGTTTTACCAAACTAAAAAAACATGTGAATCACACACAATACACTACAATAGCTCTGGTAACCCGACGGTGGACGCGAGGTAATCTGACAATTGCCTGTGTGTTAACCCCCTTGATTTTCCCATTCAAGGGGGTAAAAATGAATATCCTATCCTAATCTATTTTTAGTGAGCAGTTTTTCTACTTCCCCCTCCCCTTCCTTAAGTATTAAGATGAATAAAGGTTTAAAATGACATCGAACACAAATCTTTTACTTCGAGCATCTTGCTGGGTCTGTAGTTGGAAAACCCGACGACCATTAAGTCAGATTGTTTACCAACTCCCAACACCATAGCGGTATCGTTTACATCGGTGGACAGTGCACCATCGCTCCAATCACTATTATAAGCTGGCAGGCGGTCGTTGTTCAAAACCACATTGCTCTGAAATATTAAAACAATATTTGTTCGGATATAACCGGCCCGTTGGTATTTCGGTTAAGTGCGTCGCCTTTCAATCGAAAGGTTACTGGTACGAAACTGGTTGCCAGCTAGTCGGTTGTGTCCTTGGGCAAGGTGCTTAACGAAAATTGCCTGAACCCAGCGGATTAGTGAGTTCTATCAAATTAAAGGAAAGTGTCTGTCACATACAACACACTGCAATAGCTCCGGTAACCTGACGGTGGGCGCGACGTGATCCGACGATTTCCCGTGTGTTAGCTCCCTTGGTTTTCCCATTCAAGGGGATAAACATGACTATCCCCACCTATCCTATTAAGCAATGTACCACGGCATTTTTTTGGGTTTTTTTGTCGGGCTCGTCCCTAATACCGGTTTGTAAAGATCGGCAAATATATCAGTTGCGTTAACCAATCGGCCACACGACCGTATGCGTAGTGTAATCAGGTATCGGTCGTTCTCAACATAAAATTAATTATAGATGACGCTGCTTTGGTTTGTCCGAACGGTTAACGCGGCCGGTACACATTTTCTCCATTATACCGTGTCTATTAAGTGACCTGTTTAATAACTGTAGCTTTGTCGTTGTATCCTGTCTCTTTAAGTTTAATTAATTATGCCATTTATCTTTAAATGTAACGCCAAAAAAAAAACTAAATTAAAAACCATTTCTATACAAAAACTTAAAACAAGATCGTGTGCTCGAAAGTCACCCCGGCACTAAGAGACACTGCTATAGTGATGGTAAGAATTGTATCATGTGACATAGGAATACTCCTTTTTACGCATTCACAAATGTTTCAAAAGTTTTGGTACGCGACTAACTTTAGCATGCTTATAAATTTGAGAAAGTTTAAACTTATAAAAGTTTTTGATGGTTTCATTTGTAATGTTGCGTTTTATTTACCTTTAATTTGAAGTTTCGCACATTTATAACGTAACGTTTTCTTTGGAAAATTTTAGGGATATAACCCAAAGTAGAGGAGAAACCCCAATCTATAGCAACAGCTTAATACAACTGGTCGCTCGCTAGTCGGTTTTGTACTAGGGCAAAGCACTTAACGGACATTGCCTGAACCCTGCGGATTAATGGGTTCTACCAAATTGAAGGAACGTGTCTATCATATACAACACACTGCAATAGCTCCGGTAATACGACGGTGGGCGCGAGGTGATCTGACGATTGCCCGTGTGTAAATCTCATTGGTTTTCCCATTCATGGGGATAAACATGAATATCCTATCCCACAACCATTTAAATGTAACCTAGGTGGTACGCGAACAGTGTACAAAAGCTTAAAACGGTACAAGAAAATATAAAGTTTGAAAACAATGATATATTATGACGTATACAAACCGTCACGTTGTAGTTCATCCCCAGCCAGCTATACGAACTATCTTGACCCTCTGACGTCATCGTGTTCATGACGTAGTTGAATACTACGTCATACATTTCCTTGTCCATAATATCAACCAACGATCCACTGTGCATTTGGCAAGTATGAGAGGCTTGGGTTCGATCCTGGGTGACGGTCAAGGAAGGAGTAGGCATCCAAATATAATGGTTCTTGTATTTTATCCCGTTGCCTTTAATAGGAAAAAAATATTTTAAAGTGTTTCGAATAAAATCAATAGTTACTGGTGATGCCCAATAGATTTCTTAGTCAAGGATATAATAAGTTACGTAGAGACTAGTTATGAACCTGTATTCCTTCGTCTTAAAGGCGAAACTCTAACCCACCAAGCTATTTGGACAAACATATCTACAAAAGTACTATTTTTACGGGTTTTTTCGTTACCAAGTCCGTTTTTATACAGAATTGGTGTTTTTAGCGGTGGCCTTAACCATTCAACCATACGATCATACACGGTTCGATAATACAAATTTTTTGTTACAGGGGCTAGTTTCTAAGCAATTACGGGCTCGTCACCAACACAGTTCAAATATAAAATTGTTTTATATATTAGTGGGGTTAACCAATCGGCCATACCATCATAGGATAGGATAGGATATTAATATTTATCCCCGTAAATGAGAAAACCAAGGAGGTTAACACACGGGCAATCTTCAGATCACTTTGTGCCCATCGTCTGGTTACCGTAGCTATTGCAGTGTGTTGTATATGATTCACATGTTCCTTTAATTTGGTAGAACCCATTAATCCGCTGAGTTATGCAATGTCCGTAAAGTGCCTTGCCCAAGGACACAGCCGACTAGCTAGCGACCAGTTTCGCACCTGCAACCTTTTGATTGAAAGCCGACGTACTTAACCGCCAGACTAACTGGCCGGACGAATATCGATCGGTGGGGTTAACCATTCGGTCACACGACAAATATAAGCTTCTTACCTGAGACAAACGTCCAATACACATCGAGATCAACGGCCCAGTCTTCCGGTTTGTCGATTCGTTCCAATTGGATAACGAACCCGTAAATGAATATTTCAACCACCGTCGCATGGAATGTATGCGTTAACCCAGGTTGCTGGGTTACGACGTTCGCTTTGACAAAAACTGGGACGGAATCCAGACATAATAGGAACGGTATAATCGCCTTTTTCTTCCATGAAACAGCCGAACGGGAAAGAACGTAATTTCCTTCCTCCACTTTTGCATTTGCTGAAAGGTTTATGGAATAAGTGGAATAAAACAAAAATATACGTTTTATGAAATTAGTTTTTAATGTAATATATGGTGATTTTGTTCTGTTTAATTCAGTTCAAACGGGGTATCTTGTTTTTTTTGTGTGTTTGGTATTTACTCAGCTTAGCCCAGTTGAGTTAGTTTAATAGAAATCGAACGAAACTATTAATTTATCATTTTGAAAGGTCCTATGATAATTTAAACGAAATAATAGATGGTCATTAATGAAATTATGGGTTCAGCAGTGTCCGTTAAGTACCTTACGCAAGGACACAAACGAAATAATAGATGATCATTAATGAAATTATACAACAACTGCCAGTCTTTTTTACCTGAAAATCCCATTTTAAATCCGCATGCATAGACCAACAATGCGAGAAGTTTCATAATTATTTTATATACCACCAGTGAGACCAGTCCTTCAAGTAAATAATACAACCAGTCTTTACTTTTTAGCTAAATGCTTACGACCTAGGTTCTATAAAATAATTCTCGTTAAATATTTTTTACCGGGTTAAGTTTCGAAACCAGTTTATCGGTTCGTTAATCAGACAGTTTTTATAGAGAAATCTGAATATAAATCGTTGGCGCAAACTATTCGATTAGAAAACGTTTACTAACCGCATAACTTTACATTAGAACTGAATTGGACAATGATTATGCATAGAATATAGAATTCGTGCATAACGACAACCATTTTAATAAGAAAGTTAAGGGGAAAACAAGCTGATTGTCAGTTTGACTGAATTATAACTGGAATAACCACAACGGTACAATTTTACGTCATATCTTCTGCGATGCAATGTGACGTCACAAATATTGCTGAAAATAAAAGTTTTAGTTTGTATTACTTAGTAATACATTGTAAGTCGTTTGTTTGCATGCGCGGTGTGTAAGTTTAAGCAAGGTCGTCCAAACATTTAGGTCCTAGGTTCAAACCCACCATCAAACACAGTTTTAGGTGTTTTTTTAGATTTTGGATAACAAAAATAGCTCAGTGTATTAGAGCGTAGACTTAAATTAAATGTTGCTAGATCTATACCAGCAGTTTGCTTAGTCGATTATGTACATTGTCTGACAGATTAGTCTAGTTCTAGTGGTTTAGTGCGTCGCATTTCAGCGGAAGGGTTTCAGTTTGGAATCTGGTCGCTAGCTAGTCGGTTGTGTCCTTGGGCAAGGCACTTTACACACGAGCAGTCAGATCAACTTGTGCCCACCGTCGGGTTGCTAGAAGCCCAGAACTACTGTTAAAATGCTTGCCAAGTACAAAATCATTTCGTTAGCAACAAGTTTCGTACCCGTGACTATTCGGCTAAAAAGCGACGCACTAAACCGTCAAGTTAATTGATCTAACAAAACGTCAGATTACCTTCGAGTTACCGGAGCTATATTAGCCTACAGTGTTTTGTGAACACGTTTGATTGCCTCGCGAAAACGCAGCAGAACTTGTTCAAGGACACAACCGGCTAGCCACCGGCAGATTTCGTCAGTCTGCAGTAAACCGCCATATTTTATTTCCCCGACAGATTAGTCTAGTAATTTAGTGAGTCCCTCCCGAATGATTGCGGGTTTGAAACTGGTTGCTAGCAAGCTATAGTCGGTTGTGTCCTTGGGCTAGGTTAGGCACTTAACGGAATTTCCCGAACCCAGCGGAATAATGGGTTCTACCAAATTGGAGGAACGTGTGAATCATACACAACACACTGCAATAGCTCTGGTAACCCGATGGTGGGCACGAAGTGATCTGACGATTGCCCATTTGACAATGCCTTTGGTTTTTCCATTTCGTCCAATATATTTATTTAGTTATAAACTTTTTTTAATAGTGTTCTAACGAATGTTCGGTTTGCCGTCTTTTCCTGTTTCTGTGCCTTGATTTTCTTAATTTGTCATTATACACTGGGTTAAAACGAAATAACCAAACCAATTTTAACCAGTTTATTATTGCATTCCTAGAACCTACTGTGTTCGTGTAATTTTTCACGTTTTCCTTTATTTTCTCTAATTTTTGTATTTTTCACGTTTTCTTGTATTTTGTACTTTTCAAGGTTTCCTGTATTTTCGCGACTTTTTTTTAACGTTTTCCTGTATTTTTCCTGCATTGTGGTATTTTTTCACGGTTTCTTGTATTTTCGCGAATTTTTGTATTTTTCACGTTTTATTCAATCTTATCGAGTCTGTGATAATTTTCCAAGTCCCTTCCACATTGGTGAGCATGAAGTTCTGAGTGAAAGCTTGGGTGGGGTGGCTGTCATATTTCACAGTTCCTCCCGCGGCTACTACCATTGTCTCTTTGCCGCTCGTGAATTGGGAAAGAATCGGTTGACAATCGAACCAATCAACTCTGTGAGTGCATCCGGGCAATTCCTGGGAATTTTTGTTTATTTTCTTTTTTTGAAAAATTTTGTTTATTTTGAATAATTTTTTTTACCAAGCCAAATTTTGATCTCCATGATGGGCTTTTACTTTTTTAATTTTTTCCTGAGCCTAGTTTCAGGGTTCCATGACAACTGAACCCCTTACAACTGAACCCCTTACAACTGAACCCTTACAACTGAACCCTTTACAACTGAACCCCTACAATTAAGCCCCTTACAACTGAACTCCTTTTAACTGAACCCCTTTAAACTGAACCCCTTTACAACTGAACCCATTTCAATTGAACCTCTTTACAACTGAACCCCCTTTTCAGTTAAAAGCGTTCGGTTAAAAGGGGTTCAGTTGTAAAGGGGTTCAGTTGTAGGGGATCAGTTGTAAGGGGTTCAGTTGTAAGTGGTTCAGTTGACTGGTCACCAGTTTCAGACCCATGATGGGCCTGGCATAAGGTCGTTTTTGAATAGACCGGTATATGTATCGGTAGCGTTAACCTTTCGACCGATTGACCATCATTCTGGGGCTATTTGGTATTTGAGATATCCTTTTAGTGAGATATTCATGTTTATCCTGGTGAATGGAAAAACCAAGGGGATTAACACACGGGCAATCATCAGATTGCATTGGGTCCACTGTCAGATAATCAGAGCTATTGTGATATGTTGTATATGATAGACACATTCCTTCAATTTAATAGAACCCATCATTCCACTGGGTTCAGGCAATGTTCGTAAGTGCCTTGCGCAAGGACACAATCGTATCGCTACAAACCAGCTTCGAACGCGACATACTAAACCCCCAAGGTATTCAGTCTAACAAATAAAATTAAGTTTACATAATTGTTATTTTACCTGTAGATATTTCTCGATATTATCCTTTCCTGCCACCCCGTTACCTTGCCACGCTAATTGTGCAGATTCGTGGTACATTTTACCAATTTTCTGTGGAAAATTTGTAATCTTTTAATAAAATTCTCTTCTACCATTGGAACCAGTAATAGAGGCAATATTGTTTGGTTTATTCATTTTTTGACAATGTATTAAATAATGACAAATGAAGCAAACCACGGCACACTATAGTCATGTTTATCCCCGTGAATGGGAAAACAAAGGTTTTTTTACTAGAGCTATTGTGGTGGGTTGTGTATGATAGACACAGTCCTTCAATTTGGTATAACCCATTAATCCAGCTGGGTTCAGGCAATGTCCGTTAAGTGCGTTGCCTAAGGACACAACCGAATTAGCTAGCGCACCAGTTTTGCACCTGCAACCTTTTGATCGAAAGGAGACGCATTTAACCAACAGACTAACCAGCAGGACACAAATTATTTTTATACTGCGGCCCAGTAAGGGGAATGTTGACTATTTGCACTGTAGAATTACATCTTTTGGGGACCACTGTTTTAACATTCTTAAGTGTAAACAACAATAGATATAATTACGTGTCTTGTTTTGTCAAAAAGTTCGTAAAAAATATTGCAGAATTTCGTTCCGGCTTCAATTGCCAACTCTATTTGAATTTTTGAATCCTGAAAAATAAATAATTTAAACTTGTGAAAAAATATTTTAATTTAAAAAAAATATTTATTTAATTTAGTATTTGTTTAAAATTTAGCCAAAGTACGCCTCAATCAGCTTTGGTATTGACAGTGGCAAAGCATCACGAATATTTGCAAGTAAGGTTGCTTTGACCTTGTTTGCTGCGAATACTGTTGGACTTAGGGAAAAACAATCTATAACAAAGTTGTCCAGTAGATAATTTTCTACAAATTGGTACTTTTATTTTTTTGATGACGTTGCAATATTTGTAATGACGTCATAATTAGTAATTTATACTCTAATTACTCGTTACTGGTAGCTTGTAAAAGATAGTAATGTATTACAAAGTTGTTCAAAATGAAATTTCCTACAAAGTTATGTCTTTTATTTTTTGATGACGTCAACTAAGCGTGATGACGTCACATAAAACTGACAAATATGGCATTTCATCACCACAATCACTGTCGGCCTCGACCATGCTGGCAGCCTGATCGGCTGTAATCTGTCGCGAAGTTGTCATATTTCTTCCGAATATCAAATAATAATTGAAAAACAAAGTAAACAAAGTCGAAAAAATGAATAAATATAAATAGTAATTAGCAAAAACCATGTACACATATGTTTACATATATTGTTGAAAAATCGAAAATGACTGGAAAACTTGAAAACAAAGATGGCTACCGGTACTGCTAGTTTTATTCTCACAGCAACTGGTGTAACAATTTTAACGCCCCAGAACCCAAAAAAGCCATCTTTTACCTAAAAGTTAAACTAGATACAAAAATTTTGATGAAAAATGTTTGGAGCAATATTACTCAAAATTTTTAAATTGAAGGATTATCTTTTTATGCGTTATTTCGAAAGATCTATTCAAATGCTTTCCAAATATATCAAAACTAGGAAAATCCCCCAAGAAACGACTGAAATGTGCATTTTTTTTCGGGGACACCTTTGGGTTACAATTATATGTAACCGTCGTCGTCTAAGGGTTAAACATCATTAAAATTTTTAACAATTATTTAACATTAAATTAAAAATTAGTTTTTTATCCGGGTGCCTCTAATTACTACAGGATCGCTTGGATCGCTTGGAAAAGTTAACGAAAACTAATTCTAACCCTGTCGCAAACACTAATCTCAACCCCAGAACTAAATTCAACCCCAAACCTAACATTACTATTATTATATTCATTAAAGTTTCACTTTTTTCATTTTCCCCGAGACTTTGGTAATTACAAAGTTTAGTAAGCGATCCAAGCGCTTCCTA
>CH002815.1:0-13386 GCA_000149265.1 Ciona savignyi | reverse complement strand
GCTCGAGTTAATCTGACGATTACCTATGTGATAACGCCCCTTGAAGTCAATTTATATGAATAATGTTATATCCTATAATAATGGAAACCGATATAATAATTGCGCTTTTCTTTCAATGTACGCGCAGTTTTACAAATGGTTGGTTTAAATTAACATTTCATAAAACTTAAATGATCTGCTTTGGTATTATTAGGTCACGATATCACCACTTGGCGTAATACAAATAATAGTTACTTAGTTGTGGTAAGGGAAGTGTCCTTCTGTAACATATAAACGTCAATAAATTCAAATACAACATTAAAGAAATAACCAAATATAAATCATTCAATATGATTTTCCTTCGTAGTTATCGGTCGATAACCATGGATATATATTCACACCCACCAAACGGAAGACCTCTTGACAACATACACTTACAAAATTAATTAAACTTTTTTCAGCGGCATTAGCAGCAACGCTGCAGTCCAAGTTACGTGAAACGTCCAACGACATCGTCCGGCTATTCCCCTTGCGCGCGCTTCGGACCACGGCAGTAGCTGTTAGACGAATATATTCCAGCAGAACTTGCCTTGATCTCATTTAGGACACTCGCTACCTCGGGTTGAACTCAAATATCAAATCGCGCAATAGAATATTCTTTCATGTGGACTTAGCAGAGGCCGGGCTAATCAACTACTCACAAATTATTAACACTGAGGGTAACTATATGAGCTCGAACCGGAAACATTAACACACCTATTCTATTTTGCCCCAAAATCTATGGTTATTGGAATAATGTCGAAAACTGGTTACGGGCGGCATTTCGTAGATCATACAACCTAACTCCACAAAATTGTTTATTTGGTATTGTTAACAATTGTGTCATTAACTGTATTTTATTATGTGCAAGATTCTGTATATACAGAGGGAAAACAACGGATACAGTCGCAACGATTTAATTAATCATTAGTAAATTGGAAGCCCTAAGAAAAAGGGAACTGAAAATAGTAAAAAAATAAACAAACTAACCTCATAACCGTAAATGAACCAACATTCCAGAGTGAAATGTCATTGTTGTATTTTTGTATCGTTGCCCGTTCACCTTCTATTAACAATAAAAACACATTTAAAAAAATCAACTATTTTCTGGGGGGAGATTTTACCATTTTGGCCAAGCAATTCAATACTTTGTGGATTGCTCGAAGCTCTGAGGAAAAAGCTGACGTTAAATAGTTAAGTGCATTAAGACACTCTCCAGTTTCATTTACATCAGATGAGTTCGCACTGCGTTTACACGTTGGTGGGTTTCACCATAAGTTGCATAACTCTGCTATATTGTGCGTTTGGTTATTCGTACTTCTATGGTCAATGTTTGTTTTGCCGAATGGTCAACGCAAACGATTAATAAACCGATTCTATAGAAAAAACGATTTTTATGGGCAAAAATAATAATAAAAATATTCCCGATATAGAATGGTCGTGTAAACAAACAGTTAGCAAAACATATTCATATAAAGATTTCTATATTAAAACGGTTTCTGTGACGTGCCCAACAAGAGTGTGGTACCTTAACGCGAAGAGTAAGGTGATTGAAAGTTCGTCTTTAGCTTTGCAATTAATATACGCGTACTTCCGCGTATGATGACTACATTAGATGCATTATGATGCTGGCAGCTACTTACTAAAAGATGGTAATAGGTATGCCCAAGATGCGTTTTAAAATTTTCTTAAAGACGAAGTGTGTGTTTTAATCCATATTTTAAACCATTGCATTGTAGGTTAGGTTTAATATTTGTATAATTTGAATAAACAATCATGAAATTCTTTCTGTTGGTCGTTATCTGTGGTTTAAAAATTGCTGAATGCGGTAAGCTTTTTAAACAAACTTTTAGCTTTTTAAACTTTAAATATTTCAGGGATGCTAATTTCTCAAAAGGGAAGTTTTAATCTATCTCTCGGACAGAAATCTCCAAAGAAAAAAACATTTGTTCCTTACATGATGTGCTTGGATTCTGTACCGATCCTAGTCGACATAACAGTTCGGAACAAAAATCTATCTGTGCTTCACACATACCAGGCGAGAGTGACCGAAATCTTTATACATGGCTTTATACTTCAAATGAAAGGAACTGTAGAGGACGACTGGCAAGAGAATCTCTTTGTGGGATTGGACGTTTTACTCATGGTTGGTCGAGTTATTTTTTCTTCGGATTCGGATTAAAGTTCTTTGAGAATGTGATGATGGATAATACCAGTGTAGCATAGTACCATTGGGTTAATTATACGACGTTGCCTTTTAACCGAAAGGTTGTAGGTATGAAACTGGTACCTAACGGACATTGCCTTAAACCAAGCGAATTAATGGGTTTTACTAAATTAGGGTATGAATTAAACAAAATACACTGCAATAGCTCCGGTAACCCGACGGTGGGTGCGAGATGATCTGAAGATTGTCCGTGTGTTAACCCCATTTGGTTTTCCCATTCTCGTGAATATAAACATGAATATTCTATTCTAAGGGCGATTTTCGCGTTGAAACGACGTGACGTTCCATATTTGTAGAAACAATATTGTACAATTTACCTGTTTAGTTTATAGAATAAATTAAATAACTTATTTCAAAGGTCCGGGTATTGTACAAAACAGAGAATATATCTGGATGCCGAAGCCAAGCAAACTAGGATACCAAACTCGAGCTGAAACCGACATGTCGTGTCGGAACTTCAATGCAACGTTAGTGGACATTGTGGACAAGCAGATGTATGACGCAATCTATAGTTACGTCAATGCTACGCTCGCCAGTGTTGATGAAAAATCTGCTAGAGTTTAGCTAGCGATGAACTACAACCCAACGGTTTGTGTTAACATAATTGTATTTTCATTGTAACATGATGTATTCTATTATGGTCTATTTTATATATAACGTCGTCACCTTAGGTGAACATCTAGTTTAATTACCTCACCTTCGTCGGGATACGTGTCTGTTATAATACCAAGTATTAAGGTCTTCAATATGCTATAATATAGCAGCTATATATTCGTCCGTTGTGCTATCCACTCGGCCGCACATGTTTCAACATATCCAACTTGTGTTTTAATTTAATTAACCAAACGAAAGTAAAGTATTTTTCCATTTCACCAGAATGAGTCCATGTCCTTAAGCACTGGAGAGCAGGGCTACAAAGGTAGTTGGCATACTAATTATCCGAGCTTTAATCCGACTTGGACCGCAATTGAAATGATTGTGCGAACCGATCCAACCGATAAATACGCCGGCCTTTTGAACTAACCACCCACTGGTGAAATTTGGTCGCGCATGCTGTGTGCATTACCATTGTGAACCCGCTACCTTTCTACCAACAAGGATTAAGCAACATCCACCAACTGGAATATTTGAATATCCATCATAATAACAATGCGCTTTTAAACTGCGATTTGACATGTTTGTTACCTTTTCCTGCCAGTTTTTTTTTAACGATCATGCTGACTTTTTATTCACCCCGCATCTAAATCTAAAATAGAAAACACGTCATCCTATCTGCGCTGACTACATTTGAACTTTGTTGACTTTAACTAATTTTCCCAGAAAATACAAGATACATACGCACTGAAGTTAACGATTGCTGGAACTGCGTTTCGCAGTACTTGTTGTCCAATTTATAACATGAACTTTTCTTATCAGTGCTTTTTGCATGCTGCGTTGTTTTGATCGTTTATTTTGCATTTGTTTATATATATTGTTCTAACTTTGTGTGTTATAACGTGATTTTTTATTCAAATATTATTTTTGTTATAATGTACATGGCTTAGCCTGTGAATTGAGTGGCGCAATTTATATTTCTAATTGTGATGTAATTACTTGCAGCCGTTAGCAGACTCAGCTACCGAGACACCAGGCATCTGATAACAATTTAACCATTTGTAAGTGCACTTGTAAATAAAATACTTCACAAAGTGATGGATCATTTACTTGTCTGGTATATTTAGACATGGTTTATAGGATTCTTATTTATTCATTTTCTTGCTGATATTATGGGGCGTTAAAGCAGCCTGGTCACTGGTTCGTGTCGTTTATAACCGGGACAAGGTTTGAGGAATCTCATTGGTCCATTACATCATTTGAGGAATCTCAGACGTCACGTAATGACGTGTTTGTTGCCTACGTCATCAGGATTAAATCGCGATAGAACTGTTACGTCATAATGTGACGACAACATTCGTCAATGTCGTGTATTGTTCGTAAGATTTCCAATTCGCTGGATTTTAGTTTTAGTTTAGTTTAGTTTATTCATTTTTTGCCCCAGTTTTAAAAAATGGCAAACGAATATAATTACGCACACAGGAACGGGGAAAAACGGCAAAACGAACAGTCGTTAAAACACGTCATTAGAAAAAAAAAGGATATAAAGTAATAAATATAGCGGACGCGGCCGCCAAACCTAAGCAAAAGAACAATATTTAGCGATCCAAATTTAATTAAGACCGAACGATATAAAGCCCTGAAGAAAAGTGTGCGGTAAGCGCGACCAGTACTGTGGGGGAGCCGGCTTTAGGAGAAGGTGTGGCCCGAAAGCGTGGACCAGAGTGGAAAAAGAAAAAAACCCTAAAATGAAATTTCACTAATGTCAGATGACATTTTTAGTTTCAAGCACACTTACCGGGGCATATTTACATTAAATATTCTCATTTAACACACAGATTGCATAACACTAATGCATTAGAGCACTTATGAAGGAGTGCTAAAAGAGGAGCACTACACTAGTGCACCATAAATAACAAAAAAAAACGCAAAACAACACAAAACAAACAAAATGTTTAAATAAATAAATAATAAATAAGAAAAAATAAATAAATAAATAGCAAGCCAAAAAATGGGTTGCTAGCAAGTGAAAAATACTAAAGACTGCAGCAAGGATCCGATATATAAAGCAGATTGGGTTGTGACATATTAGTTTAATATTGATCGGCATCATCTTCTGGAGATCACGCTGCCAACTCTCGAATAGTAAATTTGAGGAGGAGGAGCCACGCAAGAAAACCGGACGACCTTCTCCTCGTAGATGAAATTTCGGTGTCCGAGTATCTGGAACAATAGTGTCTTGGCAGTATAGTTGTAAAACTACTTCAAGACATTAAAGAAATCGAAAAATAGATAGAAATAAAGACAGGTTAGGGAACAGGGTAGTGTGCAATCGGGTGGTGAAAAATATTATAAAAACCAAAAACAAATAAAAAGACTGAAATGATAAGTTTTAAAATACAGAGCTCTGTTAGGGCCGGCAAAAACTATTTCACAGTAAAATACAAAACCAAATGTGCCATCGGCTTACCAAGTAACAGAGAATACTGTAAAAAACATCACCATAAATAACACTTGTGTTTGTGTAAACAAATCAATATTGTTAGCATGCAAAGGAAGTCAAGACTGGGATTTTAATGTGGTGATCATAATTTAAAAAGAACAAAATATGGAAACTTTTCATGCATGTGATTTTCATAGGGAAATCAACGTGTGAAAACAAGTGAAAAGAAATGCATGCAGGTATCAATATATGCAAAGAAATAGAAAAGGTAAAGCAGTTTATAGGAATTTATTTGTGCAAGGAGTAAATGAAATTTAAACTTACAAAAGGGATTTATTTAAAAAAACACACGATTTAATCTCACGAATGTTGTTGGGTAATTGTTGCCAAATCTTTGGGCCTATGTATTTTAGGGATTGTTGGGATAGGGACTTGTTACAAAAAGAAATTAAAAATTGGGAATTGCTTCTTGTTTTCATTGTAGTTTTAGGTTTGTTGGGTATGCAATTGTGGAGGGCAGGGGGAAGTGTATTGTTATGGCATTTGTGCATTATGGACAATATTTCTAATTTGTGCATGTCATAAATTGTTAAAAGTCCATGTTGTCTCATTATAGAAACTGAAATTTAGCGTTTACCAAGGTTAAATACAAGGCGAATGAATTTATTGCACACTCGCTGTAATTTAGTTAGCATTTGATTATTACCATAACACCAGGTGGATATGCAATAGTGAATATGACTTAGTATAAGTGAGTGGTATAATGTGAGAAGTGAGGGTTGGTCAACAAGGGGTTTTATTTTACGTACCATGAGTAAATTAGTGTTAAGTTTCTTAAGGAGTATTTGCATGTGTGGTTTCCAGGAAAGGTTGTCATTTAAAGTTAGACCAAGGAATTTAAAGCTGTTGACTTGTTCAATTTTATAGTTATTTATTGAAATAAGGGGTGGTACTGAAAGAGTTGGTTTAAAGGAGTTAGAAAAAAACATGTATTTTGTTTTATCAGTGTTAAGAATCAGTTTGTTGCTGGAAAGCCATGTGAATAATTTGTCTAGATCAGCATTGGCATTTACACATGTTATGGATTGGTTGCGGCCAGGGGTAAAAATGGTGGTGTCATCGGGTTAAGCAATTTGGCAGGTCATTGATATATAAAATGAATAGTAAAGGACCTAGAATGGATCCTTGAGGAACTCCTAATTTAACTGGGTTCGGTTTGGAAGATAGAGTTCCATTAAAATCAACAATTTGTTGTCGGTTTGATAAATAACTGGTGAACCAATCAAGTGCTACACCCCGGATGCCATAATGAGACAATTTGTTAAGCAAAATGTCATGATCAATGGTGTCGAAGGCTTTTGACAGGTCTAAAAAAACACCAATAACAGATTTTTTTATTTTCCAAATGATCAGATATTATATTAACCAGGAGAATGTTAGCATGGCTAGTTAAATGATCTTTTCTAAATCCAAATTGGTTGTTATAAAGAACATTATTGTGATTTAAGAAGGAGTGGGTTCTGCTGTACATTAATTTTTCTATTATTTTGGAGAATGAAGGAAGTAGACTAATCGGTCGGTAGTTATTTATCAGTGAGTGCTTGCCTTTTTTAAACACTGGGATGACTTTTGCAATTTTGAAGTCATTTATAAATTTGCCTGATTGTAATGATAGATTGAATATATGGGATAATGCTTGCAATATATTGATCGGTGTGGATTTTACAATTTTTGTCGGAATCTGATCTAAGCCGCTGCTGGATTTAGATTTCAAGTCCAGTATTATTGTTTTAATCTCTTGTGGACTAGTGGGGAAAATATACATGGTGGAAGATGATTGGGATTTTAGGTAATCTGTGTGGTGTGAGGTGGATGGTGGAATCCGGTTTACCAACTCAGTTGCAACATTTGAGAAATGATCATTAAAATAGTTAGCAATGTGTATTGGGTTGCTGGTAGATAATCCATTAATTTCAAATGACTTGGAAATTTGTGGTTTAGATTTCCCGAGTAGTTCATTTATGGACCTCCATGTAGCCTTTATGTTTTTTCTGTTAGTCTTGAATATTTTTCTATAATGACATTTTTTTGCAGCTTGGATTTTGTGATGATACAAATTACGGGCTTTATTGTATTCCAATTTTGATGAGACTGTTCTTTTTAGTAAAAACTTTTTGTATAGTTTTTGTATAGTTTTTAGATTCGAACCGTCTGCATAGGATTCCAACCGTCTGCAGAGGGAAATCCCCAAAATTAATTTAATTCACAAACAGCTGAATTGGCGACAACGGACGACAACGGGCGAAAACGGACGACAACGGGCGAAAACGGACGACGAAAGCGTCTTATCAACACGTCGATCCAGGAAATATCGAGATTTGAATAACATTTTGTGATGCAAGCAAGCTGGGATATGGGGCCGTGGGTTACCGCGTATGGTAGATGAAAAATACATTGCTTCTTTTTAATGGGCAAGTCCAGAGTTGCCCCGATAAGCACTGACGGTGTTCCCATGCTTAAGCTCCCCTTCGCTGTTATCACCGTAAGGTTGGGTGCTCTGATTCAAGATGTGTGCACCATTGTAAGCATGTGACCTATTATTAGACATTCCTTTTTCAGATCTTATAATTTGTAATATAATTGGTAATCGAATTATCTAGTTAACGACACATCAACATCATGCCAAAATGTACCGTGAGTTAAAAAAACTTTTTTTCAGCGGCATTAGCAGCTACGCTGCAGTCCAAGTTACGGGAAACGTCCAACGACATCGTCCGGCTATTCCCCTTGCGCGCGCTTCGGACCACGGCAGTAGCTGTTAGACGTGTATAGTCCAGCACAACTGGCCTTGATCCCATTAACGACCCTCGCTACCTCGGGTTGAACTCAAATATCAAATCGCGCAATAGAATATTCTTTAATGTGGACTTGGCAGAGGCCGGGCTAATCAACTACTCACAATTTATTACCACCGAGGGTAACTATATGAGCTCGAACCGGAAACATTAACACACCTATTCTATTTTTGCCCCAAAATCGATGGTTATTGGAATAATGTCGAAAACTGGTTAAGCGCGGCATTTCGTAGATCATACAAAGCTCCACAAACTCCACAAAATTGTTTCCTTGGTATTGTTAACAATTGTGTTATTAACTGTATTTTATTATGTGCAAGATTCTGTATATACAGAGGGAAAACAACGGATACAGTCGCAACGATTTAATTAATCATTAGTAAATTGGAAGCCCTAAGAAAAAGGGAACTGATAATAGCAAAAAAACTAAAACAAACTAACCTCATAACCGAAAATGAACCAACATTCCAGAGTGAAATGTATTGTTGTATTTTTGTATCGATGCAAGTTCACCTTCTATTAACAAAAAAAACGTTTAAAAAAATCAACTAATTTCTGGAGAAGGTTTCACCACTTCGGCCAAGCATCTCAATACTTTGTGGTTTGCTCGAAGCTCTGGGAAAAAAGCTTACGTTAAATAGTTAGGTGCATTAAGACACTCTCCAGTTTCATTTACATCGGATGAGTTCGCACTGCGTTTACACGTTGGTGGGTTTCACCATAGGTTGCATAACTCTGTTATATTGTGTGGTTGGTTGTTCGTACCTCTATGGTCAATGTTTATTTTGCCGAATGGTCAACGCAAACCATCGAAAAACCGATTCTATAGGAAAAACGATCTTTATGGGCCAAATTAATAATAAAAATATTCCCGATATAGAATGGTCGTGTAAACAAACAGTTACCAAAACATATTCATATAAAGATTTCTATATTAAAACGGTTTTTGTGACGTGCCCAACAAGAGTTGGTAGATTTAACGCGAAAAGTAAGGTGATTGAAAGTTCGTCTTTAGCTTTGCAGTTAATATCCGCGTACTTTTGCGTATGATGACTATATTAGATGCATTATGATGTTGGCAGCTACTTACTAAGAGACGGGTATGCTCAAGATGCATTTTAAAATTTTCGACGAAGTGTGTGTTTTAATCCATATTTTAAAACATTGCATTGCAGGTTAGGTTTAATATTTGTATAATTTGAATAAACAATCATGAAATTCTTTCTGTTGGTCGTTATCTGTGGTTTAAAAATTGCTGAATGCGGTAAGCTTTTTAAACAAACTTTTAGCCTTTTAAACTTTAAATATTTCAGGGATGCTAATTTCTCAAAAGGGAAGTTTTGATCTATCTCTCGGACAGAAATCTCCAAAGAAAAAAACATTTGTTCCTTACATGATGTGCTTGGATTCTGTACCGATCCTAGTCGACATAACAGTTCGGAACAAAAATATATCTGTGCTTCACACATACCAGGCGAGAGTGACCGAAATCTTTATACATGGCTTTATACTTCAAATGGAAGGAACTGTAGAGGACGACTGGCAAGAGAATCTCTTATTGGATTGGACGTTTTACTCAGGTTGGTCGAGTTAATTTTTCTTCGGATTTGGATTAAGTTCTTTGAGAATGTGATGATGGATAATACCAGTGTAGCATAGTACCAGTGGGTTAATTATACGACGTTGCCTCTTAACCGAAAGGTTGTATGTATGAAACTGGTCGCTAGCTAGTCGGTTGTTTTCTTTGGGAAGGCACCTAACGGACATTGCCTTAAACCAAGCGAATTAATGGGTTTTACTAAATTAGGGTATGAATTAAACAAAATACACTGCAATAGCTCCGGTAACCCGACGGTGGGTGCGAGATGATCTGAAGATTGTCCGTGTGTTAACCCCCTTGGTTTAACCATTCTCGTGAATATAAACATGAATATTCTATTCTAAAGGCGATTTTCGCGTTGAAACGACGTGACGTTCCATATTTGTAGAAAAAATATTGTACAATTTACCTGTTTAGTTTATAGAATAAATTAAATAACTTATTTCAAAGGTCCGGGCATTGTACAAAACAGGAAATATATTTGGATGCCGGAGCCAAATAAACTAGGATACCAAACTCGAGCTGAATCCAACATGTCGTGTAGGAACTTCAATGCAACGTTAGTGGACATTGTGGACGACAAGCAGATGTATGACGCAGTCTATAGTTACGTTAATGCTACGCTCGCCAGTGTTGATGAAAAATCTGCTAGAGTTTGGCTAGCGATGAACTACAACCCAACGGTTTGTGTTAACATATTCGTATTTTCATTGTAACATGATGTATTCTATTATAGTCGATTTTATATATACCGCCGTGATTAACCTAAGGTGAACATCTAGTTTAATTACCTCACCTTTGTCGGGATACGTGTCTGTTATAATACAAAGTATTAAGGTCTTCAATATGCTATAATTTAGCAGCTATATATTCGTCCGTTGTGCTATCCACTCGGCCGCACATGTTTCGACATATCCAACTTGTGTTTGGATTTAATCAATTAAACGAAAGTAAAGTATTATTCCATTTCACCAGAATGAGTCCATGTCCTTAAGCACTGGAGAGCAGGGCTACAAAGGTAGTTGGCATCCTAATTATCCGAACTCCAATCCGACTTGGACCGCAATTGAAATGATTGTGCGAACCGATCCAACCGATAAATACGTCGGCCTTTTGAACCAACCTCCCACTGGTGAAATTTGGTGGCGCATGCTGTGTGCATTACGTTTGTGAACCCGCTACCTTCTACCAAAAAGGATTAAGCAACATCACGCCACTGGAATATTTGAATATCCATCATAATAACAATCTGCTTTTAACCTGCGATTTGCACATTTATTACCTTTTCCTGCCAGTTTTAATATTAACGATCATGGTGACTCTTTATTCACCCCGCATCTAAATCTAAAATATAAAACACGTCATCCATCTGCGCTGACTACATTCGAACTTTGTTGACTTTAACTAAATTTTCCCGGAAAATGCAAAATACATACGCACTAAAGTTAACGTTTGCTGAACTGCGTTTCGCAGTACTTGTTGTCCATTTTATAACATGAACTTTTTAAATCAGTGCTTTTTGCATGCTGCGTTGTTTTAATCGTTTATTTGCATTAGTTTATTGTTCTAACTTTGTGTGTTATAACGTGATTTTCGGTTCAAATATTATTTTTGTTATAATGTACATAGCTTAGCCTGTGAATTGAGTGGCGCAATTTATATTTCCAATTGTGATGTAATTACTTGCAGCCCTTAGCAGACTCAGCTACCGAGACACCAGGCATCTGATAAAAAATTAACCATTTGTAACTAAAATACTTCACAAAGTATGGTTCATTAACATGGTACATTTAGACATGGTTTATAGGATTCGTTTCTGTTTTATTAATTTTCTTTCTGATATTATGGGCGGTAAAGCATCTGGTCACTGGTTTGTGTCGTTTATAACCGGGCCAAGGTTCCAGGGATCTCATTGGTCCATTACATCACGTGAACTCAGATGACGTCACGTAATGACGGGTTTGTTGCCTATGACATCAAGATTGTATCGCGAAAAAACTCTTACGTCATAATGCTATGACAACAACCGCGAATGTCGTGTATTGTTTGTTTAAGAATTCAAAAACTGTAAATCCTTTTTATTTTTTTGGATGCTAGGTTTATTTTTATCCTCGTTGATGGGATACCAGGCTTCAGATAGTGTAAACAATGGACCCCTATGCGCGTCCAGATACGACTCAACGTGGCCCTACCTTAGTCATTGGTTTTTAAACAGTGTTTTGCTGAGTAACAATGGTGGTGATTCCCCAAAGTTTATTTGGTTGGAAGTAGCAATTTTCAGACTGCGCGCCGGTGTTCTCGTTTAGTTATGAAGTTTTGTAATAGTGGAGCAGTGCTTTGTGAAATAAAGGTGTTGATTGTGCTTCTCTAGCTGTTATGTTGGGAAAAAGTTCCCGATGTACGAAGGGATACGTACCAGTTCTAAAGTAAAAATTGTGAACAAATTTAAGACTCCCTATTATCAGGATTTTAAAAGACAGCGTTTTTGTGAGGTCAGTTTCTATAAAAGTGAAACCACCAAAGGCATACCTTCCAAAACGGATAAGCCACCGGATCCCAGTCCTTGATATTGAAAGTATTACGACCCGCCCATCGTGGTCCCGGTAGGGTAGGACTCCCGGTTGTGCCTGCTGGATCCTCTGTCGAACCTCCTCTTCACTTAGTGACCCAAGTCCGGATCTTTGCTGCGGTACTTCGTATACGCTATAAGATTTCATGGGTTTTTAGAGGTTTCGTAAATATTAGTGTTTTATTTTAACCGGGAACTTCTTATTCTTCTAATCGTCAAACAAACAACTAAATCTAACTTTATTGGACTTAGTTTTAAACCCAGGATCACTGGATCCTCCACTAGGTCCGTTTATACCAAGCCTGGAATTAATCACAGTATCACTTGATCCTCCACTAGGTCCGTTTATACCAGCGTAGCAAGAATCGGTGATCCTCTGTTTTTAATATTTTCATGATTTCACCGCAAGATGTCACGCTTCCCCTGAAATAGAAAATCGGTCGGTACGGTCGTGGGGTCGAATGATTAGCGCGACCGATATATATAACGACCTATGTAAAAAGGTGACGAGCCTATCTTGGGTTCAAAATTTTGTTCGGTAAATAAAGTCATGTAGCAGAATGGTTAACGCAACCAATACAATATAACGCGGCCGAATGGTCAATGCTACCGATAAACGGATTTTGTAAAACCGATAAACGGATTTTGTTTTGTAAAAAAAATTGTTTATAAAAAACAATCTGAGTTGTAAAGGAGAGTTCAAATTTATTTCTTAAACAAATTCTAATACTTGTTATCTTAGTTTTAGAATAACGTTTAAATGCACACAAATGTTAATTAAGCTCTGTGCTATCTACATTACAAAGATTGTGTATAATTGCGCTTATAATCAAAGAAACGATAAATAACGGTACTTTACTTGTGTGTGCCATTAAATAACGATGGTGGTTTGGGTGCTATCCTTTTCCTGCCAGTTTTACCACTAACGTTTATATTAATTGTGTTCCAATCGCCTAGTTTTTGTGAAATAAATTTATCATCGTCATTCAATCTAAACCGCTTAGTATTGACATAACGGACCAAAGCGATTCTGTGCGACCGCTCAGTCTGGTAGATAAACCTGCATTTGTGCTGGCACCG
>CH002816.1:168900-202826 GCA_000149265.1 Ciona savignyi | reverse complement strand
ATGTTTATGGGTTAAATGATTCTAGTAAAGCATGGTGGGTAAGTGTACTTTATGGTGTTGCCTTAATTTTACAGTTGACATGATTTAGTAGACAGTATAATCAATAAATTGTTTTTTTCTGGTAAATCTTTTAATGTGGACTTTTCCATCTCTTAGGATTACGGCTGTACAACATTGATAGTTAACAGGTTAACATTAACCGAATTGTTGTTAGTTAGTTTAATTCCAATAAAAGGTTAACCTCATTTGTGTGTTTCATAAATTAAATTAATAACTAAAATAAATAATTGACTTTGGCGGTGTATATTAATTTCTGTCACTAATGAGTACAAAGACTGTGGGTTTGTTAAACTGATCTAACAAGTATATTAATGTGTAATTTATACATCATGGTATACTGATATCTACCCTTCAGATTTGAAAGTCCATGGATGAAGAAATTTACTGTTGTTGCAAGTAACGACATTAATGAAGAAACCCTGATATCTCTGAAAGAACAAGTTAGTATCTTCCATGTATAGTAATAATTGTGTTGTTACTTTTAATTGGTTGTAGTTATTGTAGAACCCATAATGCATTATTTCTGTATTTCACTAGACTGTTTTGCCATTGTACTTCACAAATAATTTAAACATTTTGCTTTGTGTTGTTAATGTGGTGCACTTAGTATTCTGTTCATGGTGGAGAAGACTTGTCAGCATCCCATAACCCTTCCGCTGATAAGCGGACAATGTTGGTTCATCCTTTAGATAGACTGCTTTTTAGGTGTCACATAATTGTTGGATCACCAAAGATTACATTTGCAAATTTTATACTAAACTAAAATTGGCAACCACTTGTTAACCACCACTATTTTTAAAAACAAAGTTTGACTGTATGCAATATGTTTCTGCATGCAGAAACGAATTGGTCCAATAGTTACCTAATCAATCTTTGTATAGGCTGCATTTTTGTTTGTGTTTAAACTATTTATAGATTATGTTTGTTTTCAGTGTCCAGCTCTTTCATGCACAGAATAATACTGTGTTTAGAATTTCTTATGTTTATTTTATTTTGAAGATTTTCCGGTGGTAAACTAGGTTAGTTAAATTCCAATTGTTTTTTCCTGATTGTTTTATACACTTACTTTTTAAAAATTTGTAAAAATTCCTGTTCAGTTATAAGATATTTGGCAATTATGCCAAAAATGTAGAAAAAGAGTTTTGGAGTTTTTATCTCTTGGAGTTTTCATAAAATTTAAGGATTCCTAAAAGTTTCAACCTGATTGGCCAACTCGTTCTTACTGATGACCGCACATGTCTGTCAAGTAAAATCAAAATGTGGCTTTTGCAATAATGTTGATATATTTAAACAAAATTTCATTTTTTCACATACTAAGGTGTTTAAGAACACTTACTTAGGGTCACAAAAGCCATCCGTTTTTATCAAATTATGCTTGCAAAAATTAATGAATCGCAGCCTTGTCTGTTGCGTGTAGTTAAGGTTTTAAAACTAATCACATTATAGGCTCTTTTTATAATATCTTATAATGAACAATATTGTGTTTTAAAACAACATAATGATACCACAATGATACCACAGGGTTGAATTATTTCTAAACTAAGTAGTAGATCAAAACTTAATGCATTGAGCTTATTAGACGCATTATCCTGTTTTGCTTATCCAAAACTTATGGTGATTTATTTTCACAGACATGTTATGGGAATGATGAGGTTACTACATCCCAAATTTGCATGCAGCTCGAATTTTAATTTTAGCTTTTACCAATAGATATGGCATGACTGTAGCTGTGTAACTTTAATTCCTTGCTTAATGATATTAGCTTTTTGAATTTAATTCCTTGCTTAATGATAGTAGCCTTTTGAAATTGAATTCCTTGCTTAAAATATTAGCCATTTGAGTTTATTTTCCCCATTACTATACTTTTTCCCTCTGGTGTATGGTCGAACCGCTTATTGTAGTGTGTATTTTTTCTGTTTTTAGATACAACTCATTAGATTCAATTGGGTTAGAACAATACCTGTAAAAGTCGTTTATCTTTTAACTGCTGTGCAACTGGCACCTAATTGATTTCCTGGGTAATCCTTGCACTGATTTCTCACATATGTTTCCATGTGATTCAAAATTTAAAACGGTCGGGCAATCCTTCTTAATCATCAATGCAGTTTTAATTGCATGTGTACTAGATGCATGCTGTACTGGCACAACTATGCAGGTTACAATATAGCAATTCTCATATGTTTATATCACTACGTATATAAAGATCAATGTTTTGAAATGTAAATTGATAAGCAATTTTAAGTGCCTGGATTTGCTCTTCTTGCCAAATATTTATTATGCAGCTACTTTAAAACATATTTTGCTTCAGAAGCATGAAATCAATAGCTTTGGGATTGGAACACATCTGGTTACCTGCCAAAAGCAACCAGCTCTTGGCTGCGTGTTCAAGGTATGATATACTTTTTTATGCTTAGTTAGATGATGCTCAGAGTTGTCTTTTCCTTAAGTTTTGTGTAACAGATGGTGCATTATTTGGTGTAATTAGTTTATTGTGGGGTCAAGATAACTATTTAAACTTGAACAACAAAAAATACCAAAAAAATTGGCAACATGAGGGAAATTTTGTTTAAGGAAAATGATTATAAGAAACTAAAATTATCTGTGCTGCAACAACCTGAAAATGAGAGATAAAAAATACAAATGGTTTACTGACTATCTCATAAGATCAATTGGATATTTCGTATGATGCTGTGTAACCAACTTCTTGTGCACTCAGCTTGTTGAAGTGAACGGCGAACCTCGTATGAAACTCAGTGAAGATGTGGGAAAGATTAATCTTCCTGGGAAGAAAAGTGTCTTTCGACTTTATTCTGAAGACGGACTTGCTATTCTCGATCTCATCCAACTTTGCTCTGAAAAACCTCCAGAGGTAACATTTTAAAATTTTTATTGTGGTTTTGTTATTTTTATTCAGTATTCTACTCTTTTGACTCTTTTCTTACTATTACTAGAATAGGTATAAATTAACTTTTACCTCTTCGATCACTCGTAAGATTCTGTTTAACAAATGAATCCAGTTTAATTTGGAACAATTACTCTAGAAATGTTTTATCCTATCATTACGATGCTATTGCTCTGGTAATTCGATACTGAAATATCAAGATTGTTTGTAATATAAGTCCCCCCTCCTCAACAGTGTTCCAACTTCACAATGTTTTCTAATAGTAATATATCTTTTTTAAGGTTGGGAAAAAGATATTGGTTCGCCATCCGTTCATAGAATCCAAAAGAGCATATGTTTGCCCATATAAGGTAGAGCTTCTCTACCGAGATTATTGGGGCAACAACGGATTGACCCAGAGCTTTCCTTCACTGCAAGAACTAAAGTTGGTATTTAGTTAGTTGATTCACTTTAGCATCTCATTAATGTTGTTCAATTATTGTAGAAAAACAGCATCTGACTCATTGAAAACATTAAGACAGGACATCAAGAGGGAATTGAACCCGACCCCTTACAAGGTTAGTATAAATTATTTAACAAGAAAAATGACCTAATGAATAACACCTCTTGCTTTGAACATACAAAGATAAATTGAGTATCTCAATTTATCTCGCCAAAAAAAAAACATGACACATTTGAACAACATTTCATGTAAATATAGAATTTAAAATATTGCATAAAAACAGTTGCAGTCAGTAAACATCATGGTTAGAGAAGTTCTAGACTTGATTGCTTGCCTGACACCTCTTTTGTATCTGTTATCTTAAGATACTGTAGGAAATTCTTGTTCTAACGAGTTCTAACGACTGTCGTTTTGCCGTTTTTTTCCCGTTTTACAAATTTTTACCGACAGTCCCGCTTCGTGTTTTCATCGTGGAAACAAAAAATAAACTAAACTAAAAAAAAATTTGCTCTTAGCCGAAATGGGTAGTTAAAAATTGTAGCAGCTTGTGTTTTATATGAATATGTAATAATGACTTTGTGTTTTCAGGTATCGGTCACAAACGAAATGTATAACTTCCTCCATGAGCTATGGCTCAAGCACGCACCAATCGGTGAATTGTCATAAACCAACAGTTTATGCCAAATTGCTCCCTTCCTGTGTTTCTAGCATTTTAGTACAGTTTGTAATTAGTATGGATATATTACAACATAATGCGCTTGTCAGTAATAAATTAATACATTTAATGATTTTACATTATGAAAAAGTGTGCTAACCAAATTCCTTTTCTAATACCACAATGTCTTCTCATACATTGTGTTTCAATCATGACCAATTTATGGCTTAGTATTTTAGCCAGAATTCTTCAACCCACAGATTATATAACTGTCTTTTGGTGCGCAACGTATTCACGTATTTTGTTGTACATAACATTTTTATCTGTGTTTTATTAAATGTGTAACCGATTATAACTGAATATCTTGGTGTTACAAAGGGTCTATACACGTAGATTATAGATATCTCGCGAAAAGAACTATTAAAAATTATAAGAGAAAACAATTTGATTAACATATTTTAACAAAAGAACGTTTCTGTTGAGAAGTTCACACGAAGTTCAGCCAGAATATCCTGGTATCTAAATCCTTACAATATATACAGTTTATAGTTGAATATCCACTTTAGACTTTAATTCCACCGCTTATTGGTTTTGACTCGGTTCCCCGCGGTCATGGATACTGAAAGTTTATTTGTTTCCTTATTTAATGACGATGAATACATCGATGTAGCTGGGGAAGGAATTGCTAATTACATCGCCACCAACCACAGTGAGGGTGTACATCTCCTGGCTTATTTTAATTTCAGTAATGTTTGTTTTGATTCATGTTATACTTTATTAACTTAAGAGTAAATATTTCTTTCCAGGCGAAGTTAACGTCGATAACGTCAAAAATGCTAAAAAATCGGCCGGTGTACATTTTTACTTAGTGGGGAATTTGGCCTTGTTTTTTGTAAAACTTAAGCTCGAGGCTAACTATCATTGTGCCAAATAGCATATATGTTGCGGTATCGCAACCAATAAACCCCTTGAACCACACACACCCACTCAACCAGTCATAGCACACACAACTAACAAAGCCCTCATAAACCACGCAACCCAACCAACACACAATTCGTCACCACTAATACCAGTACTAAAATCGCTATCGATGGGCTATTTTTTCCCTAATTAAAATTTAAAATAGATTAAGAAAATACATTTTTCAACTAGTTTATAAACTGATTAAGTGACCGATACGTTACCCTCGCCTTATCTATCTAGTTTCTAAGTCGGCAAACGTCCGATCTGTTAGTCGGGTGGTTTAATTAGTGCCACACCTTTCAACCAAAAGTTAAAGATTCGAAACTGGTCGCTAGCTAGCCGGTTGCGTCCTTGGGCAAGGCAAACAACTTACATTGCCTGAACCAAGCCGATTAATTGGTTCTACCAAATTGAAGGAACGTGTAAATCATACACAACACACTGCAATAACTCCGGTAACCCGACGGTGGGCGCAAAGTGATCATGGCATGTTAAAACGATTTTTATGATTGTAATGTCTGACTGAATAGCTTAGTGGGTTTTTTGTCGTCTTTTAACCAAACAGTCGCAAGTTCGTTTTGTACCCATCATGGTATAATTAAATCAACTATACGTGGGTATAACCAATTAGTAACTCTATACGCGGCAGGATGTAACGAGTGGTACCCTTCCTGAGTCGTTGTTTTTAAACGAGTGTTTTCTGAGTAACATTTGTGGTGATTCCCCAATGTTTGTTTGGTTGAAAACAGCATGTTTTAGGTTGCGCGCCGGTGTTCTCGTTTAGCTGTAAAGTTTTGTAATAGTGGAACAGTACTTTTTGAAATAAAGGTGTTGATTGTCCATCTGCTAGCTGTTTTGTTGGATAAAAACTGCCGATGTACGAAGGGTATGAGCTCAAAAAAATTAAGTACAATTTTGTAGGGTTTTGAGTTTAGGCTGCAGATCCAAGCTTTAATTTTTAATTGTAAAAATGTCAGGATTTTGAGTGATAGCCGTTTTTTGAGATCAGTGTGCATTGGCGAGATACGGAGAATAATTCGTTGAACGCCTCCTAGAGTCGTACATAATAATGTCTCCCCACTTACGAGAACTTAAATAAACCAATAATACACTCCACTTTGGACTGATGTGTTTCATTATAGCTGTCGGTTATGAATAGCACATGACCGGTTAAACAATAGGGTATTTTATTTAAACAAAGTCTTCTAACTCGAAATATAACGTATCATTATTATTGCCAAACTCACACTGTAGCGTGTAAAATAGAAGATGCCACGTTGGTGCGCATAAAAAACATTAATTTATATGTTCAATAAAGTAATTACAATGCGCTAAGCACGTGAATGTAACAGTTGGCTTATAGTGCCGAAGCACTAGGATTGACGTAAACCGGCGGTTTACAGAAGCGCGAGCTGTTTAGAAAGGCGCTTCTTATCTTTAGAAACGGGTGTCTGTCTGATGCCCTGAACCATATTTCCATTCGTCAATCTTACATCACAGCTATACCGTCTGCCGTATAAACTTTCGGTTCATAATCTGTATGCGAGGCCAAGGTTGTAGTAAAATTTGCCCTAGCTGCACCTAAACCGACCTGACAAGAATGTTCAGAGGCAAAAATATTGCTTTGCTATTATGTATCGTAGTCACAGTAACAGCGCAAAGCAGCGAGGTATCCGGGATAACGACACAATCTCAAGATAATGATTTACTGTCAGAGAAATTCGGAGATATTACGAAGTTCTTTCAAGAAGGAGGTATATATGCACGCCGATTTGTATGCTTAAAACCCAGACGTTGTTATATTTCGATTGCAGACAAGGGCATTGCTAGGGCGCTCGTGATCTTGATCACTTGCCCACACGTGAATCTTTAAATCATAACATATAGTGTATATATAGTTTTTCTTTTATCCGCAGTTCAAATGCAGTGTTCTCCAAACGAGATGTGCATCGCTGTTTCGAGCTTGTTTTACAGCAGACAGGGAATCACTGATGTCAGCATATCCAATTTGAGGCTGAACCAAAATTGCGGGTTAAACCTCGTAGATGAAAATATCGCGGTGTTATGCACAAATGGTGGACTAATGTCTTGTGGGAATGTTATGTCAGTGGTAAGTCAACATTCACCCTAGCAGCGATTGCTCCGCACGAAAGTTGAGTTTGACATTTTACATCGTGTATTAGTCATTCCTAAGACACGTCGTATAACTAAAATTGTATCATTGAGTGCAATCCACTGAGTCATTGAGTGCAATCACCTTATTTCAAAATATACTGGATACGACAAAAATAAAACCTTCAACCCAAATATGGGCACTGATTATTCAGACAGTTGATAAGTTCTTCGACGGTAATGAATCCATTGGTTTGTTTCACTGTAATTTAAACATTGTCAAAGTGAGTGATTGGGACCAGAGTGTTCTAATTGTTTGTAGAATAATCTTGAGACCGTGAGAAAAACCGAAAGGATTGTTTATTACAAGTGACACTGCGTCGTTAGCCGTCTGAAAACACGTAGTTTCAAAGAGCACAAACGGTCCGTTTTTAAACCTTGTTAATTGTATTTTCCTCCTATACTTACACAACTTAATATGATAAAACATTAACTTAAATAGATTATCGTAAACCGTTTTTTTATTTGATTGCTTCACCGCATATATATATATATCATAGCATCACAGAAACATTAAATGGCACAAAAGCATGTTGATGCAAGTAAACTTTCGAACCAACGAAGCGATGACCTAATTAATCGAGCATATAAAAATACTTTTAAGACTGACCGACAAAAATCCAAGGACGGTTATAATCCGCCAACCGGCGATTACAAATCACTGGTAAAAACGAAAAAATGCAATGTGTGTCAAGCTTTAATAATTGCTGTTGTTTCAGAATGATACGCACGTCACATACACAAACAGTTTGATCAGTCACACGATCGTAGATGATAACTTCCCAAGTGTAGTGTTCGGTAGCCAATGGGGCGAACACGAAATTGAATGGGACTGTGCTTACCCAATAAATTATTTGTCTTCACTTACGAGCAGTTATGCTGATGACCAGTTTCAATACTTGTGAGTACAGCTTTTTATAACTTGTTGGTTACAATATCAATTCTTCGAAGCGTTGGTCTCGCTATTAAATTAGATACGCTGGACCTTATAAGCTTGATAAACACACTTGAAAGCCGGAGAACTTGCTTTTGTTTCCTTGTCCTGGTTTCTTAATAGTTAGAGTTAGATCGCAAGCCAACTTATTAAAAAATGAGGCCGGATGTCAAACATGTGTATGGATCCGGCTTAAACGGTTATGTAAATAGTCTCTTGCAACAAGAAATCCACTTTATTCCGCTTTCTCCGCTTCTTGGTAAGTTCTGCGTATATGACAAAAACAAATGCTGGAGTTCTACTTGTCGAAGAAAAATTAGCCTTAAATAATTCCACCATGTCTTTGCATCACAGCAGTTTTAAAATAACACTTATCAATAAAGAATGCTTCTGAAAAGCTGTTTAATTGTTTGTTTTTCTGAGGAATTAAGCAGCTTGTTAGGATGATTAAACCACACGTTTATTTTAAGAGTTTTTTTTAAATGGCAGTAAAACTTAGGGCTAACATTTATTAGTATATAATCACGATAAAGAGACAATACCAAATCACCCTGGAAACTAAAAGAATATACATTATATCAATTAACTAAATTCTCATTTTCAGTCAAGTACGACGGTTGATAATTGATCACACTCTCTCCGGTACCGGGTTCGGGATTTTTCCTATCGCCATGTTCCTGTACAGAGACGAAAATTATGACGTCATACATCCTAACCCGCCAGCTCTAGGAATGGATCAAACGTAGATATCAGCTAATTATTAAATTTATTTTGCCACAAACTGCCCTTTTTTATTATACGCCCTAAATTTATTCATAACAAAGAATTTATATAAAGATTTGCTTTATCGGAAAACCTGTGTTTGTAAAATTTATGTATTAACTTAAGTTTTTCCACCAATTTCATGTTATACTACCTCAACATTTTACAGGCTACACCTGGGAATATCATTAATTGAAGGCCCGATGGACGCGGTTATCCAAGTGCGGGAGTGCTGGGCAACTCCGACAAATAACTCAGAAGACCAGTTCACGTATGGCCTCATTAAAAATAAGTAAGTGGTGATAATTATTGGGCGTGGCGATTTTTCAAATCAAAACAGCGAATATGGAATGAATTATTTAATACATCGTATCTTGAATCTAAATACAGTTTTTAAACATTTTGATTTGGCAGACCACAATGTGTTTGGTGACTCGAACATTTTACAAAGACTCATTCGAGTCGAGTCAAAACCTTAAAAGGACATGACTTGATTTGAGTCCTTCAAAAAATAAAATTATATAATAATCCACATTTTATTTCAGCTGTCCAGCACTGGAAGCGGAACATGTTCAAATCGATAATGCACCATTGCAACGTCATTTCCGTTGGAGCTCACCCGTCTTCAGGTTCACGACAAGTTCACGTGTCTATGTGCATTGTTACGTTTCAATCTGCTTCACCAATATGCAGCAGTGTAGTAAGGCAGGTTCAGCTACTCTCATAAAAACAGACGTTTGTTTTGTTTATATTTTTTAAGTTGGTTTTCATAACATCTCCGCGTATTACACCATGACGTGTACAATGTTATACCGCGAATAAAATCTCTTCAGGTATTTTTGCATATGGAGTAAATATGTGTATACTTACTAGTATCCGTGCTTTGTGGGAATGATAAATACTGGTAAAATAGAAAATGTATTATTTTGTTTATATATGTCAGTATTTTTGTAGAGTGATTGTCAGCAGCGGTTCCGTCGCAGAAGATCAATTGATGACGTGTCAAAGGAGCAATGGAATGAAGAAGCGTTGTTATCAGTCGGACCCATATTCTTGGATAAGGATGTTGAAAACGTGAATTCAAACATTTTTTTCGATGATGTCCTTAAAAATAACGATGCAGACCACTACCACGATAGAGACAGAGGTATAATATAGACTTATTTTAACTAAACCTTCGCATCCGTGTTTATCAGAAAGGCTTACCAAACAGTGCTTCAAATCAGTGACATATGGTTGGCATTAAATCAAAATATCACCCTAGTTTAAACAAGCCTAACATCTACGAAAACCCAATAATGCACGATAAGTTGTCGATTAAAATATTTCTTGCGTGACAGTAATCTCTGTAATAATTATAGGATACGTAGAAACTTGCGATTTTAACTTGGTTTTAAGAGAACAATTTTACAGCTTTACTAAAACATGATAAATGCGTTGTTACGCTCAATATTTTAGTTGGTATTACAACTATCTTCAGTGTGAAAAAATGCAAACTGTCTTCAGTAATTATGTAAACATATGGATGTTTCAGTAACTGAATCGTTATGGGGTAAAAATGAATTATCTGTAATTTATCTTATTAATATTTAAAAATGTTTGTATGTCCATTGCTAAAAAGATTCATAAAAAATTTGCAAGCAGGATACGATATTTAAAAAACTTTTGTTTCTTTTCAGCTACAATTAACTGGTTCTTCGTGGTCGCGGTGTGCGTTGTGATGTCAATCATTTTATGCATTGTTATTATTCTTTTTATTATTAGAAGAAAAAGAAACAATCAACACTCAGTGGAAACTTAATATTTGTGTGTACAGTATTTTTCACGATTTATTTTGAATAAAAAATATAACGCGCCGCAATCAGTCAATTTAATTTTGAAATTACAGTATATCAACGAAGTTTAAACTGCAGCGGCATTTTATACTATAGTGTTGTTTAACCAGATTTTATTTAGTTTAGTTTATTCATTTTTTGCCCCAGTTTTTAAAAATGGCAAACGAAAAAAATATTTAGAAATATATTTGTTCAGAAACATAAAATAATGGCTACAATACTAACGATCGGTAAAATGCAATAGCTGGATAAATACATGTTATGTGTTATTTAATATAAACGCCCAGATTAGGTCCCAAGTTAAACTTATTTATATTAAGACGTTTCGGAATGGAAATTTCAACTTCTCGTTATGCATGGCACCTTACATTTCCATGCGATGTGTTCCAAATTGTGCATTGCTAGTAAGTTAACGTATTAATTGCCAATCAATATGCACATTATGTACAGTGGTATCAAAGCAGCCATACACCAGAAGCGACACAGTATCAGCATAGCGTTCTCAAAACAGGATTTAAGCGCCACTTGTAGAATTGAAACTAGAAGAATTGTAAATCACTGTTGATGCAAGAAGCATGATTAGCTTGCGCCGGTGGTGGCAAAAATAGTATTTCAAGAAAACCAAATAATAAAGATCATGCTTATGTACCAGGATTAGCGGCAGCAATTGCAGCTCTAATGTCTCTGTCAACAGATAATCCTGCAAAAGGTAAACAATGTAATTTAATATTAACAACGTATATCCTGCAATCCTATAAACAGCGGTTCAGCGCACCATCGTATACGTCTTGTTTGTTACAAAGCTACCAAACCATCTTTACCAATAACTCACCAAGAATAATATATCCGATCACCATGAATATAAAAAGAAGACATGCTAATAAGGTGAAAATGGCCATTAGAATTCGACACCACATGCAATCCCCATCCTTGTATGCTGAAAGAGAAATATATCAACACGGCATTAAACCACTCTTTGTCAGCATTTTCTTGACTTACATCCATTGTTATTCTTGTTTGTGTCCGTAGGAAAAGCTCTGGGCTCGCCGAATGAGGTCTCCCCTCCATCCACATTCGTAGCTATGACAGCTGCGCGGCTTGCCCTCCTCGATGTTCTGATAGTGATTATTTTATTTTTATTATTTTGAATAACCAAAAAAAATCTTATTTAAATTAGAGACAATGTGGAAAACGACATAACAGCATACGTTAGAATATGCCAGCACAAACTTATGTACAGAATATTAAAAAAAGAATAGATAAGTCGGTTCTTATGGCCGAAAGGTTTACCGCGACCGATACATACAAGCCCTCGTCATATACCAACGAATATCACTAGCATTTAAAATGTTGATTTACAGCCATGGACCCACCCTTTGCTATCGACATCCCATTCGTCGTCATCCCAATCCGACTCCCCTTCTTGGTTCTCATCTATGTGACTATATGGGGGGTGCCCGCTGATCGCTGTGATTGCGAAGTTTCAGAATAAATAATAAAAAAGAAAACAAGAAAACGTAAGAATTGAAAAATAATCAAGCAGTGAATATGGAATTTTCTATTGGTTTTATGTTATTCAATTCTCCAAACTAAAAAAATGAATTTAAGAAATAAGAAATATCGACATTCACAAATGCTAAAGTACATTTAGAATAAATTAATGCTAAATATGCTGCTGGGCAACTCACACAATATGTAAGCGAGTAACAATCAGTGTGTTTTTAATATATATATATATATTGCAGAACATGACAACAACCAAATCAGTATTTATGCTTAATCACATTGCCAAGGTATCGACTCACCAAAAACAGTTTGATTTCTATCTGGTGATGAGTGGCTGCTGTGACGTCTTTGTAAGCCACTCATGTTGCTATGGCGACGAGATGACGACTCAGTCATTTCAACAAACACAACTGCAACAAATATCTACATTTTACCACCATGCACCATACGCTACACACACAAGCTTTAGATAAGTGTATTAAGTCCACGGATCTCGGCTGCCAGCACACGGTACGTGGTTATTTATAAACTGCAATTAACAAAATCAGTAGTTTGATTTTACCCGATGTTCGCTTTTTCTTAGGTTCAACTCTGCTGTATATTGCTAAGTCGTTCGTTGCTTTATAAGGGATAGTTTCCCCGCCTTCATAATTATCATTGGGACGAACTGGGACCGGGTCGGGAATCTCATCGTAATCTGGAATCCCCTGAATATAACTTTTTCTGTAGATTCGCAACTAATACAAATATCATTAGTCCTATACATAAAGTCACACCATTAGTGTAGATTATGCGCTCGTCCCACTGTCAAAAAAGGTTTCTTTAAAACTCATGGGAGAAACAGCAATATTTTCATGGCGCCACGGGCTTGCTTGGCAGGCGGTATCTTATCGAATTTAAGAAGGCTATCTTACCAGGGCATAATTGTTCCTTCATTACCAATAATGTTACAATTAATTAAACAGCTTACCTCCGTGATGTCATTTTCTTTATCACTTGTTGCCACGTCATCGTAATCTGATCCTGAGTCTGACTTTACGGGGGAAGTGGGTGGAAAATAAGGTGGGGGAGGGATGATTATCTCAGGGTGGGAGTTCAAACGTCTATCGAATGTCCTGTTATGCAAAATATTATCAAGGCTATGGTATTTGCTTTCAATTATTTTTAACTGGTGCCTAAATCTTATACTTTGCTGGATCCACCAGATTTAAATGCGGAAGGTCCAAAACACTGATATATATTCTAATAGTTCGAGAAACCGAACTGTGGTTACCCGTGTACTCTAAAGGTACCTTTGTGGGTCTCACATAGTTCGTAATCATGATAGCAACTTACTTTGATCGATTCCGCTCAACTGTTACAACCTGATTGCTTCTGGAGCGCCTTTTATCAAAACTCTTCGAGTAGTTTTGGTATGGAGATATTATTCTGGGAATTATATTCATTAAGAAAAATATTCCCAAAAATGGTGGCAATATATATTACTCTGGTCGGTTTGTGTAATATTCCGAAGAAGTTGCCGCGGGTGAACTGAGTTTACGTTGGTGGTTGACTATGATTGGAGGCCAGTTTCTTGCGCTTGCGGTGTTGTTGGATTCGATGCTGGACAGATATCGCTGAAATGGCGGGGCTGTTAATTGTTATCATTTCACACTTCTATCATACGGCTGGTGTGAATATTTATTTGAAAACGTTTTATTTGACACTCTTAACAGCAGTTAGTTTTCTTTAAAAATGTCAGAGTATTTTAAAGTTGCTATATATATAATATTTTATAGAAATAAATTATATAGATTAGTGGTAGCTTGTAAACTAACGCATACGCCACAGAAGAGGTTACATTAAACTGATTAATAATCTTCCCAATATTACTTGTGATTAAAGTTATTTTAAAAGTACCTGGTTCCTTGCGGATGAACTCCGGAATTTTTGAAAGGTATATTGTTCATTTTCTGGTTCTGGTACTATAGGTGGTGGTACCTGAAAGTAAATTCGTTAAGTTCGTGGTAATTACATTTACAATCATGTAGTGACGGTGGGGATATGCATATTTATCATCTAAGAAGTTGTAACATTTGTTTAATGACAGTGTGTGATTCTCTACGCCTTTCCGAGAAGAGTTGATCACGAATGGCGACGCAGTTTCCAATTACGCACCTGATATATCGGTTGATGCAAAGGGGTCGATTTCGGCGAAGAATAAACCGCTTCTTCTTCTTGTTTTAAAGGTGGCTTGGTCGGAGAAGATTTATTTTTTAAATACTTTAACTCTTGATAGATATCGTCTAGTTCATGAATTGCCTTATCGAGCTGTGACGTGTCCACATCTACGTCGGGTGCCGCCATTTCGGTGAAATAAATCACTCAATTAGTCAACAATAACTGTGTAAACTTACAAATCAAACAAAACCGCCACTGCAATGTGATGTTAAACACCTATAGGTATATAAACAAATTTCCTATCAAGTTGTTGTTTTTCTCAGACAACAAAATAAACTAAAAAATAAGTTAGGTTGTAACAGTCGTACTCTGCCAACCAGGACCGTGTTCAAGCACTTTTTGTTCGTATTCCTAAGATGCCTAACTTGTATTATCCCGATCCAGCGGCATCAAACAATTCATAGTAAAGTCCAGCACAATAACAACAAAATCACAATAGTATAACCTTGTTAATTTAAGTAAAACAATAATGCTGTTATTGAAACCTAGATGTAAAGATTTGTTAATTAGAAACTTTATTTCTCATAATCGTTGGAATAATACATCTGATTTTAACGTACAACTTATCGGACAACTCAATGATAGGAATGTTTTGACTTGGTATTGAACCCTTATTTTCCTATACTTGCATGCTCTATATATTAAGGCTAATCCCCTATCAGTAACTATTTGCATCTGTATACCTCTTTTGTATCAGGCTAATCTATCTAAACGAGCCTTTAGCTGCAATAAGCCATATAATGTAGTCTAACGTATTTATGTTACATCACAATCATCAGGTGACGTATCAACCGTCGTTAGTTATCCGAAAATTTGGGCGGATGTTTTTGACTCGCGTTTGTTTTATGTTTCAATTTATTCATTTGCATTCATATTTGTGCATGGAATGCAAAGAAAAAAACTTACAGTTATTTTGTTTATTTTGTAGTACATTCAAATGCCTCTAAACTATATTCAAAATGATTCATTATTAATTCAATGAACGATTTACTAAATATTAACTATGACAGTTTCACAACAGTATAATCGTCTTTTTTTGGTCTTTTTTGGGCGTCTTTTGTAATTTACCGTTTTATGTTTATTATTTTTATAACATCATTTCGTAGAATTTGATTTGAACGCAGGTTTTGGAATATTTAAAAACATGCGTCACTGTTTTACGAAAATGACGACATATTTTACTTCTCATTGTGACCTTTAATTACGCACGAAAAGAATAACACGTATTATCTTCTTGGTACATTGTGTTTAAGTGTTATCGCTACTGCCCATAATCTCGTATATTCCCAGTTTTTTTTGTAAAGTTGCATTTGCATGCCGCGTATTTTTGCTTATCATAAATGGTGCACTAAATAGTTGGTGTGTTGCGCTATAATATTACAATTGATGAATTCGTAAGCACTGCTCGAGAAAGCAATTATGGAGAAAATAATTTAGGATTGTATGGGATAGTCAATTTATTCCGGTATGTAGGACAACACCAATCGGCATGAAACGGAAATATTTAGAATAGAATCAATTTTTAAACAATATATAATGTTCGTTAAGTACCCTCATCTAGGACAGTGGTTCTTAAACTTGTTGGAGGTACCGAAAAATAAAATAAAGTTTTATGCGGGCATTCACCGAACCCTTCGTTGAAATTCAAAATATATATGTTAAAAAACTTGAGCCTAAAGTGAACTATGCATCTGTTGCACATTAGATCTTATTATTCAAAGAAAAAAACCAACAAGACATAAATTCCCTCGGACCACTGGTTGAGAAGCACTAAAGTAGAGGACATTGTGATTGCTATACACATAGCGTGTGTATACTTATCCTAATCTCCGCTAAACCCCTGGTACTGACTCATCGAACCCCTGAGGTTCGATCGAACCCAGTTTAAGAACCACTGATCTAAGACCATACAGAAATTTTTAGTGCGCAGCACAGGACACGCACCGGCACCCTAGAGCACCTAATAAGTTGTACAGTGTTAACGATCTATTCTTATGTGATTATATATTCGGAGATATATATATATATATATATAAAAGTACATTTTAATGTACACTTAATCATGACCAACCAAAACTTGTAAAGTTATAGGCAATAACTAAACATTGCACAAGCCCAACAGCAGTAAATCAATTAGATAGGGTCAACCACGTGTTATCTACCACTAATTAAAAAATATATCTGTATTGACTGTGCGCTGTATGTTTCTGCATGCAGAAACTACTGGATTACCGAGTTACCTATTCAAGCACGATATATCTGCTTTCTGAATATATGACGTCGGCATACAAATATGAAATAAAAACAAAGAAAAATGCTAACATTTCTAAATATTTAACTCAATTGAATCATTGTTTTGTTCACACAGACGTAAAAAGACGAATTACTTATCCGATATAGATTTGGGGGATTGATTTTTGTAGAATACGACTAAATATACCGCTACATATTTTTTTAGACGATAACTAAGAAATAGTAAAGTTTGACTTGGAAAATTCTTTCTTTCCTGTTTGCGTCTTTTTGGGTTTATGGGGATCTTTAGTAAAAGGGTAAAAATGGGTATTGGATGCCTGAATATTTGTTCGTATTGAAATTATTTATCCAAATATGTGGGTGGTGAGATACCTACTGTTTTATAAACGTGAAAATGGTGTATTGTAATAATCTGTTATTTTTTGTATTATTACAGGCGGGTCTTTCGGAATAAACTGGTATGTTTTATATTCTGAAAATTTTAGTTTTTATTTTATCATTTTCCACTTTCTTAATATTTGAAGTCTTTCCCAAATCTAAGATTTATAAAAACAAACAGTATTGATCACAAAATATCTAAAATGCGAGAAAATAGCGGTGGTGCTAATAACCTTGGGCCTGACGAGAGTTTCCTTTAAAAATATTAAATCGAGAAACACTACAGCATTATTATGTTAGGAATCGCACGGTTTACTTCACCAGTGTGGAATGGATTAGCTTAAATAGCTTGTGAAATATTTTTTAATATGCTGTAAAAATAATTGATGCGTCGAATAGTTGATCCCAAGCGAGTCGGACTCTAATACTAACACAATTTCAAAGTTCCCGTGATAAATGCACAGAACGCAAACAACAAAACTAAATATTGAAAATTCTCCCATTGTCTCCTTATTTATTAAACTTTATTAAAACATAAAAAAAACGACAGTAATAATTGAATAGTTGTAGAAAAGTCCTAGGATGGGATATTGATGTTTATCCCCGTGAATGGAAAAACCAAGGGGGTTAACACACGGCAATCGTCAGAATCCCTCGCGCCCACTGTCGGGTTACCGGAGCTAATCTGTCGGACAAAACATTATATAAACACGGTAGTACATTAACCAATTTTAGATGGAATATTTGTCCCACAAGTGACAAGCACCGCTTTCATTACATCGTTCCTTGAGCGCCTGGTTCATATCAGAGGCCTGTCTGGTGGTCAGGTGGTTCTTCCAGTCCCCGGTTTTACCCTTTCGTATGAACGGAAGATCTTTTGGCCTTTTGTTTTCGGTCTGAAATACAAATGGTGTTATAAGCATGAAAAGTGTTGAACTAAAGGGGTTTAAGCTATAGTCACTTCAATATGGAATATCAAAAAAATATATTCGTGGATTCAGTAGGGCTTAATTGAGAAGCAAAAAAGCGTATAGAGATTGTAGGAAACCAGTATTTTGATGATTAAGCAAACATGTCAGTAATCACGCCCTGCTTGATTATTTGCAATAAAACCTACACTTACCCAGATATTTGCACTTTGCATGTGCTTGAAGCTACTAAGTTCGACAATTTGTTCCAACAACTTTCCGTTTTCCGCTTTAAGATCGCTCTCGTATTCCTCACCAAGAAATTTTGCAATTTTTAAAATCTCCTTTCTTGGATCTTGCTTCACGTCTTCATACAAAAGAAACATGACGTTTGGATCGTTCCGATGTTCGTACCAAATATTGATGTGATCGAAGTAAGAATTAAATTCAACTTCTCCCTTCATATAGAGATCGTATAACTTGTTTATATCTGGATCTTCGGTTTGGTAAAGACTGGCAAAACCTTTTATGTGAAAGAAATATGATACAAGCGCATCTTTTGGGTTCCTAGCTATGTATAAATATTTCGCTCTCGGGTTCTTGGGTACCAAGTTGTATGGCAAGTGAGTTTTGATGCATCGCGGAAATTCACTGTCGTCGATTAACTCAGCAGCTTCGCATCCATCAAACTCTAACATGGGCATACTTTTCCTTAAAAATCCCGGAAACGGATGTCCACGATGGATGACCAACCATGTCATATTGAGCAGCCAGGTGGTTCCAGTTTTAGGGTACGAACATACAAACACATCTCTGTCTTTCGCTTTATACCTTAAAGCTGAATCTAAATCAGCCTGCTCGCACCCAGCAGGAAAGTAAACTTCTTCGCCGCTTGCCGAGTCCTTCAATTTTACAAATTTTGGAATAGTATTGTCTTCATTCATATTAGAATTCAGAGAATTCGTTCACAAAACTATGTACAAGTGAATAGCACCACTAGAAAACGGAGTATACAGTATTACATGCAAGCTACCAGTTAACGATTAACTAACCTACTTTGTGAAGTAGTCTCACAAGTATGGTGTGTTTTTAAAGACGGACTCTCGTGGTATCAGCACATGTTTATTTAAACCGTATTCAAGAGCAATGTACATATAACTTTGGGACCCGTTATTCTATTAAACTGTCTTATACTGCTTACTGTAAAGTAGTCTCATGGGCACTTTTGCAGCTTAAAATACGTGCTTAGAAAGTATACCGTCAAAACTATCTTGGTTACTTTTCAGCTTTACCACATTCATAAACGGGAATTTTTATACTAAAAATGAAACTCTGCACAAAGAAAATCATTTACAGGCCATAATATATACCGCTTCGTGATGTAAAGAAATGTTGTATACCCTCATTGCGTTAAAAGGTCCTGCTCAACGGTGCGTGGACGAACAGTTACCGCAGCATTCGACAAATATAGAAAGAAATTCACGCATCAACGAGCAAACAATTTAGGGCTCAGCAAAACCTTTGTAAAGTTATTAATTAGCCTGTTATTTAATACAAACTAATTTTAAACATTAAGCTTAATGCTTGGATTTTTTAAGACTGAGCAAAAATCATGAAACTAAATCAATCCGTTTTATATTAATAAGTCGTATTGAAAAGTATTATTCCGTTTCTATAATTCGTTGTCAGTCAGTGGTGTAGGTGGTTCTTTCAGAGTAACTCTATGATGTAAAATAAAAAAAGTATTTTCCGAAACATTTCATTATGACATTGATATTCATTTTTATTATGACATAAGCTTTATTGATTAACTAAAGACCAATTAATTTATTTTCTGAGCAGGTCTAGACTCTTAAAGAATATTTAAATAACAGACAACATGGATGCCATGGGGTTACTAAACTTGCAATTCGTATTGTATTTATGCTCCGCGGCCGGCAGTTTATTTGACTTGTGTCATGTGTTTTAATAATAATTTTTTATGTATAGAATTAAAGTTCATATACAGTAGGCCGCAAATTTTGGTAATAACTTAACGTAGAAGTGAAATGCAAGTTCAAGTTGAAAGAAAGTGGTATTGCCAGAATTGCGGGTATTTGTTGCGGGTAACTAAAATAATTGCGGGTAACTAAAATAATTGCGGGTAACTAAAAGTCCTAGTGTGCTTCGTCTGTTATATGAGGCTCCGTGAAAAGACGTAACAAACACAACATATTTATTGACAATGATGGGCGATAAAAATAAAAAATAACATACAGCGAATTAACAAGAAAGTGGAACTTACGATTAAGGACAAAATTTAAAGTCCTATTAGAGTTCATGATGTCCATCTGTATCGTGGGTGAGAGTAACCCCAGCGAAACCATGACTGTGGTTATTATGCAAACAATTCCGCTTTCTACACAAACGGTTACTAATGATAGCCAAGACTTGCTCTTTCCAACTTTCGACGTTCAATCCACGCTCCAACACTACGTAAGAACCCTCGCCAGCAATGTGGTTTAATTTGGTCTCGATTTCTTCACCGGGCTCTCCGAAACCAGCAGCTAAAATCTAACAGATTTTTGTTATGGTTATTCGACTATTTAACTTACACTTTACTCACGAATCATTTTAAAAAATTGCCTCGGGGCAGTCGAACCTAACAATTTTGGTAGACTACTATAACAAGTGCACCTCGATATTTGCAGCTGAAATTTGGTGAGCAGACGACTGCACTCGGTCGTCAGGAAACAAAGAATGTAAAGACTCTCCCATCGTTAACACAAGAACTGATGACGGTTGGTTCTGTGAAGCGCCATCACGCGGTGGTATCGAATTAAATCGAGTAAGTATCGTGTCCAAAGTGACGTGCGTTGCTGTTTCTGAAAAGAGTCGAACAACACACATAACGTAAACAACAAATACAATGATTAAATACCGATTACAAATACCCAATATTTGCTTGCTTTTAACATTGTTAACTTACAAAAAATGTGTTTAATGTTGTTCAATTATGCAAAAACATATTTATCGATGTGGAATCATAATTGAACACGTGATTTTAATATTCAAATTCTACACTGTGAAGTCAAGTTATATACTATATAAAACATTTATACTAAATTAAAAAAATATTGTGTGAAAAAATGCTAAGGTCCCTATTTGACTTGCTACTTGCGAGTGGGATTTCGAACATTCTTACCTCCACTAATCAAATTAAACGGTAGCTCATTTAAGCTCCTTCTTAAAATTTCTTTGCTCGCAATAAACTCGGTGAAGTAATGATCTTTTGGTTCATCGCTGTATGGTAGAATTCCAATGTGCAGTGATTCGTTGTTTAAGGTCAGGGTGCTACAATAACAAACATTAACTACAATAACAAACATAACTTGGATAATGTGCGTGAAAAGATAAAGGTCAAGGAGGACTAGACAGAACGTGACAAAATGGAAGCTTGAAAGACCATAACGTCTGCATTGTTATGTAAGTTGACGAAACTGTAGCGACCGCTTGTACCACGATGTGTATGCTGCCCTTTAGCACATCGCCTAATTGGAATGTATTGACATTTATGCGACCGTACACTATAAAAACAAGGTCTGTTAAAACCTAATTAGGACTTAACGAAATCTAAATCAATCCTTACCTAATATCCTGCATAAATAACGAGATTTTAATTTCCGAAAATAAAATGTGTTTATGATGTTAGGAATGTGAGATCTTATTATAAACTTCAGTTGTTGATTGTAAACCACCACTCTGTGTTGGACGGTGCACACCGACTAGTTTCGCTTTCCCCAAGGTTTAAAACATGCGAAAACCTACAAACCGAAACTGTAAATATTTTGGCAGGCAATACAACGTACTTGATAAGTGATTCAGTAATGTTGAGAAAACCAAACCAATCTGTCGGGCCGATACCACTCCAAGCGTCCAGAAGGATTAACATATTACCAGGAACAATTGGTGGACAGGTAGCTGTAGACAGGAAAATCGACTTTATATTGTTGGAGTAGGAAATTTTGTATTGCAAAAATGCCAGTATTGATACTTTAAGCAAACAAACGGCGACAGACGGTTGATATACATTATAAAATAGTTTTTGTCGCAATTTTGTTACGTTTAACAGGATAACAGCATTTTATTTTTTATGTTTAAGACATTGATAGCCAATTTGACAATTCTTAATGTTTTTTGAGTAAACTCACGTTCACAGCAATACGGGAACATGTCGTATTGCTCCGTTGGAAGACACCTATTGCTTTCGAAGGATCTTGGAAGCAAATAATAATTTTCTTCGCATTGGAAGCTGCATACCGAGTGTACGAAAGTTTCGTTCGAGCAATATATTTCACCGTGGGGCATCGTCTGTGTGGGGCAGCGTTTCGCTGCAAACACAAATTTGTTGGTATAGATACGCTTTCTTAAATTTTGTGACTAAATAGATGAAAACATGAAATTAAATGTGCTGATACGTATTTTGTACGGTTATAAACAACTAAACGCAATTCATAATAATTAATAGTTTCTATAATAAGTGCATTCGTAAAACTCAATCTATTAAAGTTTGCTGTGGTATGGGCAAAAATGTAAGTGCCATGCATAAATTAAGTGACATGCTTAAGTACACAAACGAGTACTTGACTGGTATCACTTATGCCATTTGATTTTTTACATGATAGCGTTATCGGCCGTTCGCTCGGAATTTAAAGTAATCTATGAGCGACCATTATTTAAAAGCACACCACTTTAGCTATCAACCCACGTTTACAAAGGGGGGCATCATTACTCCAATTCAACGAATCTTCGTCATCTACAACTTGACGTGCACACGTGACTTGTTCGTTGCCAACCATTTTAAAGTTCAAGTTGCAGGTAAAATTGCAAACTATCCCTTCCGTGTGAGAGCCATCCGGGCAAGTTGTGGTTCCATTCTGTGGCCTCGGTACTGCACATCCGCAAACGGCTGTGGATTTTACAGAGGTAGAGTCTAAGCATATTGAAAAGTAAACTATAAAGCACTTATTACAAACAATGGCCTAGACATGTTCCGGCATTTTACGGTCCGTCCATACTCTTGATTCCTTCAGTTCAGAATGCGTGATTTTTGGCAACATATTTTGGCGCATCACACTTGACCACCACTATCCAAGAGGGAATAAAAAGTGGAATCGTATATTAACTCTAAAAGCTTACGTTGTAATTTACAAAATGGGTTATCATTATCCCACATCGCCCCTCCCACACCATCACGAACACATGTCAAGCTAGTGGCTCCCCTGAGTACGTAATGCTCATCGCAGCTGAATTGACAACGATCACCGACGGATGAATCTCCAGTGCAATTGACCATTCCATTCTCAATGGTCGGTCTGGTGGGCAGGCATCGCGCTAATCGAAAGGTAGTATTTAAGTAAAAGTATAGGAGGTTTTTGCTTAATCCTCCGGTTGTTTTATTTTTAAATTGCAATAAAGATTAAACCACACTTACTCATATATACGATATTCGAGAAAGTAGATCAGTTTTATCTTATAACATGACGAGGTCAAACGTTAAAACCAACATAGAAATCCTACCTTTGCAGTAATAGTCTGCGGCATTACTCCATGACAGTTTCCCGTCAATTCCTCTAACACAAGTAGTCAGCATCTCCCCAACAGCAATATGTGAATCTCTGCACTTGAATGAGCACACGGTTGCTTCGGAATGACGTCTTCGGTTGCATGTATATACCCCGAATGGCGGGACTGGCGGCTTCTCAGTGCAGAAGTCGAAGGCAAGATCACCTTGTTGAACAAACATTAATTTGTACGGCACGAGTTAGTTCTGTTTCGAAAATGTGTACGCTAATGATAATGCTCGTTTCATATTATATTACCCTGTATTTGCACAGTGCAGTTGTAGTAGGTGCACAACTATACACCTGATTACATTTTATCAAAGGTCGAGTCATGCAAAAATCAAACTCACGGATTCCGTCTAAGGGACATACTGGCTGAACGCCGCTCCAAGCAACTTCACTTACTCCCCTTCTATTTGTACCGGGAATTCTTCGACAGAATATCATAGGAGATCCGGCCAGACGATGATCGCTTCGACATCGAAATCTACCATAAATATTGGTCCATATTAACAAATAACGTATTTACACTTCACAATCTTTGATCTGAGTCGTGCGCTCTTGTGAAGGTTGCACGAAAAAAACATTTTCATTGAGTGATATCAGATCACATTCATCATGGAAATAGCCACTAGTTTTAACTATATCACATATGCTACTAAAGCAAGGGGAAAATATTTTGTATAAATGGTTAAAATTACACATTCGCATTAGAGATTAGACATATAAGTGTGTTGTAAATTTACAGCATGTAATCTATGAATATGGTGCATGTGCTTGGTCATTTTCTTTTTGATCGATTGCCTCACGATAAATAAACAAAAGGATTAACATTACTTTACGAAGGTCGATCTGTTATTAACACATCGTTTTCGTCGACATGACCTTTCACATAGAACCTTACCAAACACAGAGTCCAAACTTTATTGTATTTAAGTTCACACTTTCTAGCTCAAATCTGAAGCAAAATGACAACAGAAAGGACAATTCGTGTGTGGTCATAGTTGTGCGACAGGGCAAAAGCAACGCTTTTTATCTTGCCAAAGGAGACAAATCGAATACATATTTCACAATGTGATAACTCCGACAGGAGGGATGCTGGCTTGGCGTGTTTTACAGTACATATGAGTAAAGGGGGCACACCTGCACACGCTGCCCACATCGTTCCCGCGAGTACAAGTAAAATTTCCCATATTCAACTGCGTGACTGGAGGATGGCAGGATATGGCTCGGCAACTTGGAACCTGTTCCGTCCATCGCTTTACTCCGTTCGATTCAACTAAAATATATGATTGCTCATAGTAAATATTTTTAATCCCCAAGGATCACATGAAATAATTAACTGCATAGAACAACATTGCAGGACAAAACTAATTATATTTAGCGATATATATATATTTAATTTGTATTTTTACCACCGCAATATTAATAGTCTTTCACCTGTCCACTCATATATGCGGTCGTTTTACTGAGCAAGTTTTGATTTAGTGGTTTTAAACATATCGGTCAACAACTGGAGTCATATAAACTACAAGGAAAGGATGATATGGTTGTGGGGGCAAGACTGACGAAAATTCGTCGCTGCCCCCACACCGGGTACACCCGACGAGCCTTTGTAACTTACCACAACGACTGGTTGCAGCGCCGTTCATACGGAAGCCAGTATCGCATGAATGTGTGCACACACTTGCAACCAAACTGCCACGCGTACATGTTCGGCTGCCGTGCAAAAGGGGGACCAGCGATGGACAACCTGTAAGATAGAACAAGGTCAATCTTATTCAGAAGTAGAAAGATCAAAGCGAAACACGGTTAAACGGCTCATAAACAAGGGTTCATATGATAATCAATTTAAAATTTCACTAGCTTTTAAGAAAAATGGTCGCTCAGTACTAAAGTACTTACTGGTCGTTCAAAAATGAGTCGCTCATTACTCTTGTTCTGGGGACCAGATGGATAAACCGACTTTACTTACTTTAAGCATAAGCAACGAGTTAAAATGTATGCACAATTCCGGTATGGACGGTTCATTTAAAAATGGATCCAGGGTTTCATAATTTAAAAATAATGTGTCTTTACCTCCAAAGCAGGTTGCAACGCCAACGTTACAACGATCCGAGGTGCAACAGCACCGACACACTGAGTTCACGTCGTGTGGGTTGCACTGAACTGGATACCACGCCGGATTCGGGTTCTGCAGACGTAACATTGCATAAAAACAAAAACTTCATGAGAGATTTGTCATTTTAAATTATAAAAATTGAATCTATTTTTTATAAGGTGACAAGGAAGTATTTTAATGTTATCCGTTTGCGAAGAAAGATCACTAAAGCTGTCGGCGGGGTCAATCCGTGGAGATTAATGTCGTTGCTTGTTTACATGACCAGTAACCTCACCTGAATTCGATTGTCGTCACATGCGATGCTTGATTTGCATTGTTTTCTTATCAACTTGCGCATCGTACCGAATCCTTCGTGGAAACGGACCTCGGTTTGGCAAGAATTCTGTAAAATGGCCACTGTTAAAACAATGTATTTAAAATTTAACGCATTAAGATATGTCTATAAATCTTTAGGAGTACTTTCCAATTGGACCATTTCCTTTTTTTAATTTTAGAGCATTGAACAATGTAGATATACTAAAGAATTGTACATTGAACACTTTTGTAACACACTCGGAGTTCCCGCCAACTTATTCAGACCAATATTCTACATTAAAGAAGTTACCAAAATAAGTGCATTTATATTTACCATATAACCATTCTACTTTAACAACTGATAAACAATGTAAATTTACTTCGTTCACGTCGCATCTTTGCAAATGTCCCCGTCTGTCGCATTCGGCATACGATGCCGCGTTAAAGCAAGTCATACAAACAAGACCTGTGAAGCAAAACAGATTACCTTATAACCTTGTCACTGTGATGTGAAAATGTTACTTACTTTGTGCAACATTAAATGCACTGAACAGTGTAAATAAACCAGTAAAGAATACATTCATTTTGTATCTCCCTTTCTACTGTGGATAAATAACAGAGTTATTATAAATACGAGCAATTTAAAGTAGCCACACGCAAAATAATTTCTAAAACACTGTAAAACACTCAGGCGGTTCCTTCGATTTATCTGTGAAGGCTTAAATGAATCCAGGATACAGCAAGCTACTTCTTATATATGTATGGCCGCATGTATTTACCACTGTCGCTGCGAAAGAAGGTGGTGTTCGTGACGCAGATGACAACACCTTTTATGATGAATCAATTTCTGGTATTACTACCAGAGGCCGTATGATAGACTCTCCCTCCTTAACCTTTCCTTCAAACTGTTCGCTGCAGACTCGAAGAACTTTTTATAACACAAATCCCCACATAGGATAAACACTCGAGGCACTTTTGGCACTTTAGTTACTGCCCGAAATTTCCAATAAACCGAAATTGCAAATAACATTATTTTTTGAATCGGAATTACCTTTTCACAAAATTTATAATGGAAATGGTCAGACGGCGAAATACCAAAGTGCAATTTCTTGAAATCATTTTTTCCTGTGGTGGATAACCATCAAGACTTTCGGCTTATTATTGCGCCATCTTGAACTAGGTCTTTTATTGTTTTCGTGTGCTTAAGAAAACAGGAGAAAATTGTGTGTCACGTGCTGAAGTTTATATCTATCAGACAGGAGCGGCCGATTTGGTTATTTTAAGAACAACCAAGGCAAACCTGAACATCCACATCTAATTTTGTAATCGATTACTGAAGCCCGATGTAAAGGTATTTTCCGACATGGCCATTGGCTACGCCCACTCATGTATGGCTGGCTATAAACAATTACTGCTACGCCTGGATTTTGGTTACTACTTTCGCGATGCATAAAATAATCCATTTATTTTTACATTTTCGATAATATCAACCGTCTACGAGTTTCAAACGGTTAATTTATCCAATTCGATCAGATAAATGCGGTTACGAGATTAAATTACGCGACAAACCACTTTCTAAAGTGACTTTGGCCCATTAAAAGTCATTAGATCCCAAATTTGACGTTTAGTTGGTAAAATAAATTGGTAATGTACCTTCATATTCCATCCATGTGACGTGGTAGGCATTCAGCATACCGGTGCAAAATAAGCTTTGCGTTTCTACAGTTAAAATGGTGAAAGATTTAATGTAATATAAGGTTCGTATATGAATCAAAGTTATCTTTTATTAACCCTTATGCCCCACGTACATTTCTTAGAATAAACACGAAAACGATATATAAATGAATTTAACATGTTAGAGCCAAAACCACTTTGAATAACTGAACATCAATTTACTGTGCTCTGTTAGTTTAAATGCATATATATATAGTAATTAGTAATGTCATGAATGGTGGTACCCAACTCGCGGAAATAAATATCGGGGAAATGCGAAATTTCGCATTGTATAGCACTATAGCTAAACAGCCGAAGGTTATAAAAGTTAAATTCAATCTTTTACATGACGTCAATATGACTTAGTTTCATAACGAAGACCTTCCATCATGACGGGTCTGGAACTGATATGTGAAAATGTTAATGCATTTCGTTCGCGCTCGGGCCGCTTTCCTAACCAAACTGCGTAAACAAATTTGACAGGTGGTCTGATGTTTGATTGATTGGTGGCCTTGAAGTGACTTCGAACAAAAATTCCGATCGTTTGCTTTAACTAGACAATATGCCCCTCACGATCCGCTGTGTAACCTCATGCGGGTTGCCTTCTTCATTACGAGCAAAATTTTCCCAAATTAATTTAATCTTACGAAACGTTAAGAAGAAACGCATCAAAATTTCGACTGGTTATACACCGAAAATCATTGTTTGGGCTGGAGTTCGTAAAATCTCGCCGTGCTTGCACATATACACGGAGATGGCCGTATATATTATAGACAACATAGAGTACTGTTAGTGGATAGGTGGGCGTCTTCGATTAAGGGTACCGTTTTATTTTAGAATATTTTAGCGCCAAGACAATGTTTACGACAATATCCAAAATCTATGTATTTTTTGATAGAATTTAGTCATTGTGTTAGAATGTCATCGTAATAGTGGGCGATGTCGACTTCACCATATAGCGATTTCAATAACAATTCTACTTCTGACTGGATAAAATCCACTTGATTATTCGGACAATAATCATCAATTGTTGACCTGTAAACAGAATCTACATTTCTTAGATATTTAAGCATTAAATTTAAATGCTTTTTTTACATAAGACAATCAAATTATTGCACAGGGGTTTCTCAAGTCAGTAGAATGTTTCCATGGGGTTCCAGTGCAGCAAAAAGGTTGAAAATCACTGCTTTAGACAATGCAGTTTATGGACATTGTTTAAATGTGTCTGGCTGGTAAGCTTATTCGGGTAAAGCGGCAGCAAGTATCAGAAAAATTGACCAATCGTAACCCGTGCCCAGCTGGTTTGTGTCCTTGTGACAATCCCAAAGCCGCCCAAACCCACAAAATTAGTGTGTTGATAAAACAATAAAAACCTCTCTACAATATAAAACCAATAAAATAGCTGCAGTTCGATGCGTTATTGCCGCTTAAGTTATCCCATTTACAGGAATAAATCCTTTCTTAAATTGTTGGAATTGTAATGGGTTAAACAAAAAATGAGTAAGATCTTCATTAAATATAATATACCGTTTATCAAAATATATCTACTAATACTGGGTTGAAGAATTATGATGAATAGGATAGGATATTCATCCTTATTCCCGTGAATGGGAAAACCAAGGGGATTAACACACGGGCAATCGTCAGATCACCTCGCGCCCATCGTTGGGTTACCGGAGCTAATGCAGTGTGTTGTATACGATAGACACATTCCTTCAATTTGGTAGAACCCATTAATCCGCTGGGTATTTAAAACCAGGCAAATGTATTTAAAACTTAAAAAATGTCTTTTTCTATCCCAGGATATGTCAGAGAGTATTTTGTTACATATCCAAACGACATACAAATGTTTCTTAAACCAAAGCAAAATGGGAATATAGAATAGAATATGCATATTTTTTTAATTCTGTAACAAGGAAAAAGCACTTATTTAATCGCCAGATTACCTTGCAAATAAACTGGGAGTAAATACCGGCCGATCATCAACTTGCCTCTCACCCATTGTAGAGTTACCACAGCTTTTGCACTGTATTTTATATTTTATAGACATTCCTTTAATTTTAGTTGAAGTCATAAAGAAAACAACCATGTAGCAAGCAGCTGATCTTGACCGCACAAAACTTTCTTTAACTTAGGCATAAATTTATCTTCAAATCAAGTGTAGTCTTGTGAGCTTAATCTAGGCCTGTCTTTACCTAGCAACTGTAACCAGTACAGGATTCCATAAATTGCGTCGTAAAATTTTTTCTACCAGATTTAAATTGGTCATAATTTCATTGTTTGTGGACACATGGTGTGGCAGTGGAGGCTCATCAGTTGCCAAACCCGCTCCATGAATCTAGATATAAGACAAAAATGAAGATTTAATAACCTAGGCGGGGATAGAACTAGAAACTAAACAAATTTATGAATAATGTACTTTACCACTATATATATATATATATATATATATATATATATATATTATATATATATATTTATAATCTTTTTTTTTAATTTTTTTATTCTATCTAATTGATTTACCATGCACAATACAAGCACTGTGCAATTATTGTTTTCTAAAATGGACATAAATACACCTAGAGTAACTAAATCCCTTTTTGAAAATAAGGATCCAGCATGGCAAGGCGGGTTTACCAGCTATTGCCTACAACAGTGGGTGCACAGAGTCTTAAACTAAACAATTAATTCGAGTCAACATGTAACCCAACTTACAATATCATAATCATCATTGTCAAAATTTCGGTCCAACTTTGATTCATAATTTTTCACTATTCTTTGCAATATGTTAAACCTAAAAGTAAGAAATCAATCAATAAATATTTAAAAATCTGGTTGAATGATAGCAAAACATCATTAAGAAAAAGATATACATTTTAAGTAACGAAACACAGACAATGTCTAAATAGTTCATAATGAAAGTATAATTTAATGGTCTTGTTAAAATATTTATACATAATTAATAAAATTTAAACCTTGAATCAGCAGATTGATGTCCCAACTTCATCATTTCAATCCAAGATCGAAGTTCATTAAGTTGTTTCAACCGCATTACTTGACAACCATTAATATCCTATAGATATGAGGGTGTCAGATAGTAACAAATTTCAAAAAAGGAAGAATTGTACTTACTAAACAAGCTAATTTAATTTGAATAACTATGCTTTTAGTTGTATAAACTTCACAACATATTTATTTTTTAAAAACAAATGTGAGAATCCAACAATCTAAATACTGTTACACCGAGGCACTAGGTAAAGCACAGATTTTTATCCAGGTATAAATAATCTGTGTGCTGGATAACATGTAACTAACAGTTCAACATGCTAGGAATGTGGTAAATGATGACTTGACTTTCCACCATAACTCATTTATAATGCCACCTGCATTTAATCAATATAGAACAAGGCAATACATTCATAAATAAATATAAATCATCATAGACAGAATAAAGTTATAGATATAACCTCTGTGTTTGGCTCAAATTTGTAAAGTTCAGAAAGCTCTGTAAGATCATCTGGTGAAAACATTTCAAGAAATGGATTTTTTGTTGAGAAAAAGTCCAGATCAATATCGAGGATATAGGATTGGTTGGATTTCAACAAATCAGTAAGAGAGCTGGATAATATATGATTAAGATTATGGTCATTAACGTTTGCACAACTTTGACGGCACCGTTGGTCATTGATGTTCAGCACATGCACAGTTACTTCTTTCTTCTCAACCATTAAATCTTCGCTCTTGTACAAACAATCACTCAAAAAATACGAGTCTTTTGACGAAACACTAGAAGTTTTAAATATGACAAAAATTTTAACTTTAGATATTCCAAATCAAACTAACCATATCCTGTTTGATATTTCATCCCTGCCAACATAAAACTTGTGTGTTCCTTCATGTAATTGATTTGACCACGTAGGTTTGATCCAAATAATTGAATCAAAATGTCCAGCAAAAACTGCAGGTAGGATCCAGTTTTCAATTGAAATTGCACTGTTAAGATACTTTGAAGTAATTATGGGTCCCATTTGAAAAAATGGGACACATATTGTTTTTGTCCGTTTTTTTTTTTTTTTTTTTTTTTTTTTTTTTTTTTTCCCGCCAAACCCTTGACAGGCATGGCATGGCCCCCAACTTCTACCAAAAGGAATAAGGGAATCCCAATGAAACTTGGGGATTTTTTAAACAACATGGCCTAAATATGCAAAAACCGAAATCTTTGGGTAATAAATTTAGGGGAATTCCCCTTGGACGTTAAAAACCAAAACGGCCATTTTTTCTAAAAAATTAGCTTTTTAGGCCATAGCACTTGAACGGCTGCTCCAATTTGAATGAAATTTGGTGGAATTTTAGTGCACTAGTCACTGATTTAACACTTAAAAGAAATAAAAAAATTACCCTGGGAAATGCCCTAAAAATTAAACTTTTGCTGTTAAATGATAATTGTGACAGGCATGCTATGGCGCCCCGACATCTACCAAAAGGAATAATGGAATCGCAATGAAACTTGGTGATTTTGTAGACAACGTGGCCTAAATATGCAGAAACCAAAATTTTGGGTAATTAATTTAGGGGAATTCCCCTTGGACGTTAAAAACCAAAACGGTCATATTTTTCTAAAAAAATAGCTTTTTAGGTTATAGCGCTTGAATGGCTGCTCCAATTTGAATCAAATTTGGTGGAATGTTAGTGCACTAGTCACTGATTTACCACTTAAAAGAAATAAAAAAATTACCCAGGGAAATGCCCTAAAAATCGGATTTTGTTCTTTAATTATGATTGTGACAAGCATGCCATGTTGCCGCGAAATCTAGCAAAGGGAGTAATGAAATCGCAATGAAAATTTGGACATTTGGTAGCAGAACATAATCTAAATAAGCAGAAACCAAAATTTTGGGGTAATGAATTCTAGGGAAATTCCCCTGAGACGTTAAAAACCAAAACACTTTTTTTTCTAAAAAATTAGATTTTTTGGGCATAGCACTTGAACGGCTGCTGTAATTTTAATAAAATTCGGAAAAATATTAAAACATTAGACACTTTGTGCCAATTAAAAAAAGAAAGCATTTAATTAGGTTAATTTACATGAAAACAAAGATATGTTCCTAAATTTTGATTGTGGCAGACATGCCATATCGCAATGACATCTCCAACAAGAAGTCGACAAATCAGATTAAAACTTTAAGAATTGTTACTTAACATGACTCACTTATGTAAAAACAGAAACTTATCTACCAAACCCAGGGGAATTCCCTGAAATCATGAAAAACTAAATCGGGCCGTTTTGGAAATTTAGCTTTATTTTACTACAGCGCTTGAAAAGAAGCTATAATTTAAAACATTTGTGGTAAAATCTTCGTAAATTTAAAACGTTTATTCTTTATTTAACTAAAAATGTAAATTAAGTTTGGTCTGTTAACTATGGGACCCATGCGTTTATGCTTGCAGAAACAAACTACATACTCAGTGTATAAAATACAAATTGTGGTTAGGGACCCTGTAGCATGAATATAGGGTATACAACATGTGTTTTACAAATAGTGAGTGGTTAACACGTGGTTGACACTCTCTAGTTTTTTATAAACATTTATTTTTTCCAATTTTTTTTGTGTAAGTTTGGCAGACAAGTCTAAATATACCGAAAGTAAAATAAATATTTGGAATTTACAGTGTTTTAACGATTGTCTTTTTGCCGTTTTTTCCTGTTTTCCGAATTTTTATCAAAGGTTGTATTGTAGCATTGCAAGTGGGTGTGATTCGAGCAGAGGTTGAGAGAGAGTACGTCTGTGAAGTCTGTCATGGTACGAATGGAATTTAAAGTTTTCACTATGTGTATCACATGCAAAGTTAATAAAAGTGTCAACAAAAAATGAATAAAATTCTAGTGCAGCATTGCCCGACGCACAATAGATTGAGCTAATGAGCTTCAGTAACTTTAATGGTCACTTTGCTGAAAGGGTTTTATCATCGGTTATTCAAAAGAACATAGGATAGCATAGGATAGAATGGGATAGAACAGGATAGAATAGGATAAATACGGGTGTCCTTTTGATAATACCGGAACTGCTTTCCTTTGTTTACATAGGAAAAGGGTTAAAATATTAAAAATTACTTGGCATTTTGTTTTAGTTACGAAGTTTATGTATTTACAAAAAAAATTACAGCCTTCGTCTTTAAAGTTTTGAAAACAAGAAGGTAATGGCC